>PGFX01000166.1:0-19739 GCA_003612995.1 Prototheca bovis | reverse complement strand
GCCCCATTCACCTCGTCTCGCCCTTTTCCCACCATCTTCCCCCCTCGCCCGCTCCCTCCGCTCCCCGTCCCCCGTCTCTGCTCTGTCTTTTCCACCCCCGGGCTTTCGGGCTCGTCGTCCGCCGCCGCGGCGCCCTCGCCGCGCCCGCCCGCGCTCCCGCCGTCGTTGACGTCCTCGATCGAGCTGTTGCACGACGGCGCGCTGCTGCGGGCCGCGGGCATTCCCGCGCTGCAAAAGGCGGTGGGCTGCCTTTGCGCGCGGTTCTGGTCGACGGGCGCGGCCGGGCGCGAGCGGGCGGTGGCGCAGACGGTCCCGTGGGCGCTGGCCGAGGCGGCGGCGCCCGGCGCGTCGGGCGCGGCGGTCAAGCGGTGCTGCGACCTGCGGGGGGCGCTCGAGCTCTTCGACTACTCGGACGTCTCCTCCAACGACCTCGTCTCGCTGCTGGGCCGCTGCTGCATGGCCCCCTCGTTCCTCAAGAACGCCCAGGGCCGCCGGTTCGTCTCGCGCCTCTTCTCGCTCGGACCCGAGGTGGCCGCCGAGGCCGGAGCCGTGCTGCTCGCGCAGCTCCCGCGCGCGAGGCCCGCGGCCGCCGAGGCCTGCGGCGAGATCCTCGTGGGCGCCTGGCGCGAGGGTGGCGCTGCCAGGCTCGCCGTCGAGGAGGGCTGCCTCCCGCACCTCGTCGACGCCGCGCTCGCCGCGGCCGCCGACGCCGCTGCCGACGGCGCCAGACGCGCGCTGGGCGCGCTTTTCCGCCGCCGCGGCGCGCCGGGCGTCGACGAGACGCTCGCCAGGCTCTGCTGGCGCAAGCTCGAGGCCGCGCTCGCCGCGGGCAACCACCGCGTTCGCGCGCGCGCCTACCGCCTCCTCGCGGACGCCTTTCCCATCCGCGGAGAGGTCGGCGCGCCAGAGGGAGACGACGGAGCGACAGGGGCGCCGGGGGCGCCGGGCAGCGAGGGCGGAGCCGCGGGATCGACCGCCGGCTCGTGCGCGTGCCCGGCCGGCACCGTCGCCGCGGCCCCCCTCGCCCCCTCGTCCTCGCCTTCGCCGCGCGCGCCCGCCTCCTCCCTCTTCTCCCTGTCTTCCACGACGTCGTCCGATCTGCCTCCGGACGACCTGCTGATCGAGCGGCAGTTTGCGGCGCTGCGCGCATCGCTGCGCGACCCGAACCCAACCGCGCGTGCGGTGGCGGCGGGCGCGGCCGCCAAGCTCCTGGGGGGGTACTGGGAGATTGTCCCGCCGGGAGTGGCGGCCGGCGCGGTCGCGACGATCGCGGGCGAGCTGGTGCGCGACGGCGCCTCGGCGGCCGTGCGCCAGGCGGCGCTTGCGGCACTTGCAGACCTGCTGGACGCGCCCGCGGCCGCGCCCGTGCTGGCCCGCGCGGCGCGCGCCTCGGCGGGCTTTGCGCTGTTGGATCCAGCACCGCCCGTCGCGCGCGCGGCGCTCGACCTGCTCGCGGCTGCGGACGCGACCCCGGGCGTCGGCTGGCACGCACTCGCCGACCCGGCGGACCTCATGGCCGCGGCCGCCAGGCCCGAGCCGGGCGTCGCGGGACGCGCCGCGGGGCTGCTGTTGGGGACGCTCTTCGCCGACCCGGACTCGGCGCCCGCCACGCTCGTTGCCCTGCTCAAGACCGCGCCCGCCGCCGGACGGGCCGCCTGCCTCGCCGCCGCGGGCGCGGCCCGGGACCGCCCAGGCGCGCCCGCGCGCGCCAGGGGCGCCCGGGCCGCCGGCGACGGCGAGCCGGGCGCCGCCGAGCCGTCGCGCGCCAAGCGTCGCGCCGCCTCCTTGCTTGCGACCGCCGAGGGCGGCGCGCCGAGCCCCTCGGCCGCGGCCATGGTTCCCGCGCTCGCGCTCGCGCTCGCCAGGCACCTCCTTGCGACGCCCGTGCGGGGCGAGGAGGGGGGCGAGGGCGGCGCGGCCAAGCCGGGCGACGGCGACGAGGACGGATCCGGAGACGACGCCGTCGACGCGGAGACGCCGAGCTCGTGGCTGACGCTGCTGGCGGGCCTGTCCGACCTGGCTGCGGGCCTGGGCGTCGCCTCGGCCGCGGGCGTCGTTGCGCCGCACCTCGCGCGCGAGCTCGGCGACGCCCTCGGCCCGGCCTCGCTGCTGGGACTGCTGACACGGGGAGAGGTCGTCGAGAGGCTCGTCGAGGCCGAACGGGAAGCGGAGAGGGAGCGGGGCTCAAAGGGGCGCGTGAACGGCGACCCCGCCTTGGCTGCCCCACCGGAGACCGCGCTCGAGCTCGTGTCGGCCGCCGCGGCGGCGCTCCCGGACGGGCAGGCCGCCGAGACCGTGCGCGCCTGGGCGCTCGAGAGGGTCCTGCTGCCCGCTGCCCGCGAAACGGGAGACGGCTGGAAGGGCTCGACGGAGGAGGCAGAGGCAACGCGGGAGAAGACGGCGGAACCGGCGACGGCCCTTTCCACCGACGGAAAGCGCACGAAAAAGTCGAAAGCGCTCAACGAGAGAGTCGCAAAAAGTAACGCCGACGCGGCGGCGCTTCCCGGCCCCGTCGCCGCCGACGCCCACGGCGCCTCTTCTCCCTCCCCTCCGGCCCCCCTGTTCGCCGAGGCGTCGCTGCGCCGTCTCCGGTCTCTGCGCGCCGCGCTGCGGGTCGCGGCGGGGTCGCCGGACGCGCTCAAGGCGCTGATGGTCGAGTGCGTCGGCGCCGTTGTGCGCCGCGCCCCGCGCGTCCGGCTCGCCTTTGCCGCCTGCCCCTGGTGCGGGGCCGAGGAGGGCGAGGGCGGCACCCCCCGGCCCTCGGGACTGTGCCGGCTGTGCGCGGCGGACGTGGCCGCGCGCCCCTTGTCGTCCCGAGGAGCGCTCAGGGTCGCCGACGCGGCGCTCGCCACGCCAGAGGCTTCGGACGTCGTCGCGACCTGGGCCCTCGAGGCGGCCGCAGACGGGGCCGGGGGCGGCGAGGGAGCGTCCGCGTGCGACGCCGGCCACGGCCTCTCGCTGCTCTCCGCGCTCTCCTCGGCAGCAGCCGAGGCCGCGCTGGACGAGCTGCGGAGCGTCGAGGAGTCGATCGTCGACGCCGCGAGCCCGGCTGCCGATGGCCCGCCGTCGCCGCTCCCGGAGCTGGCGCTGCTCGCGGCCCGGCTGGCGGTGCGCCTCGAGGCGTTCGGGGACGACGAGGCCGACGCGCCCGCGGACCGCGCGCTCGTTTCCGCGGCCGCGTTCGAAAAAGAGCTCGAGGCCGTGCTGGCAAGGGCCGCGCCGCGCGTCCGGGCGATCGAAGAACCCGTGGGTCTCGCCTCTGGTGCGCTCGAGGCGCCCCCGGTCCCCGTCTCCCGCGCGCTCGAGGCGCTCCTGGCGACGGCCGCGGCGCTCTCGGTCGTCGGCGCCGACGTCGCGCAGCTCGAGCTGCGCGCCGGAGGTGCAGCGGCCGCGAGGAGCGCGGCCCTGGCCGCGACCTGCCTGGCGGTCGCAGAGGCAGGCCTTCGCCGGGGCCGGGAGACCCCGGGCATCAAGACCGAGGGCGACGAGGCGGAGGATGCGGGATCTGCTTCGGGCGACGAACTGGGAGTGGAAAACGTCGGGTCCTCATCGAATGGAAAAGCCGAGGCGGGGGCTTCCGACTCTCCCCGTCCTTCCTCCCCCGTGCCGTCCGCTCCCTCGCCTCCTTCTCCCTCGCTTCCAGCGCTGCTGGCCTCGTTGGCTCCCGTCGCGGCGCTGGCGTCTCGGCACGCGGCGACGCTGGCCCGCGAGCGCCTCGAGGGCGCTCCGATGGCCTCGCGTGCGCTCGTGCGCGCCGCCGCTCGCGGCGTCCCGGCCGCCGGCGACGCGCTGGAGGCCGACGTGCAGGCGGTGCTCCGAGAGGCGATGGCGGGGAGCGGGGAGGGAGAGGAAGAGGAAGACGGCAAGGGGCGCGGAGATGCAGGGGCTGTTTCCTCTGCGTTCGCATGGGTGGACGCGCTCGCGGAGATCGACGGCGAGCCGTCCGCGGATCGCTCGCGCGTCTCCGCCTCGCCGCCGTCGTCGCCGGGCGCGGAGGTCGACCCCTCGGCGATTCCGCTGGCGCCCGGCGCGGCCTCGAGGGTGCTCCCGCTCTTCGGGCGCTGCGCGCTCGCGCGCGAGCTCTCGGCACGGCTCGCGGAAGAGGCCGCTCTCGCCGCGCGCGACAAGGCCTGGACGCGCTGCGCCGCCGCGGCGCGCGCCGCGAAGGAGCTGCCAACCGCTCGCGCGCCTTGGAGAGGCGCCGCCGAAGCGTGCGAGGCGGCCGGTGGTGACGGTGCCGGACCGCTCGGCCGGGCGCTCGCCGAGCTCGCGGGCATCTGAGCCGAGCGCCCATCGACGCCGGTGGATCGAGTCCATCGAGAGTTTTGCATCCGTCGGCGCGTCGCGCGCGCGGCTCTGCGACGAGCGGAACGTTTCATTTTTGAGTTGGTGGCAGGGGGGAGGTGGAGGGCGGTGATGGCGACGTCGCTGCAGGCGAACGAGCGCGCCGACGCGCGTGTCAGCACTTGCCGCGCGCTTGTAAACCCATTCGTGCGATCGAGAGACAGCGTGGGGAAATCGCGGATCCGAAAAGGGCGCGGAAGGTGTGCGCGTGCGGTTGCTCGGCCAGGGCCGGGCTAGCGCGAAAGGCTGATCGGCCCATCCCCCCCCCCCCCCTCCCGTTCCCGAGCGAATCCCGCGACCAGCGTCGCCGTCTCCGCGCGGGCAATCGTGGGGGGCGCGAGAAGCGTCATCGCGGCACCTCCGACCGCGCCCTCTCGATCCGCACCCTTCGCCTCGGTCGGATCGGCCACCGCCGCGCCCGTCGCCGTCTGCCCCCCGACGCGGCGGCGCCCCACGCGCTCCGCGCGCGCGCGCGCTCGGCGGCGCGGCGGGCGTCCGCGGGCGATCGCGGCCGTGCGCCCGGCACGGTTGCGGATCGGCGCGTCTTTGCGGGCCGTTTGGCTTTCAACGCGCATCGCGACCGCGCGACCGCGATCGGGAGGGCCGCGCGGTCCGCGCTCCAGCTCCGCGCTTTCCGCGCGCGCCGTACAGCAATGTCCGGCCGCGCCCCGCCCGGGGACGCCCTGCGCGTGCTGCAAGGCGCAGGAGACATTCTGCAGGAGACGCTGAAGCGCAGGTGCGTCTGCGGGCTCGTTCTTCGACGGGCGGACGGAGGCGCGACGCGGGGGAGAAGAGCGCGACGCGAAACCGCGGAGGCGTGGGGGAGAAGAGCGCGGTGCGAGTCCGCGGAGGCGTGGGGGAGAAGAGCGCGGTGCGAGTCCGCGGAGGCGTGGGGGAAAAGAGCGCGGTGCGAGTCCGCGGAAGCGTCGGGGCCGCGGGGGAGGGCTGGGGGAAACCGGAGCGCTGGCGAGAAGCACCTCGGCTGGGCGGGAAGCCAGGCGCGAGTCTTCCTTTGGGCGAGGAGGGTGGGAGGGTGGGGCAGGAGCGCGAACAGACGTGTTCCCGCCTGCGCACGTCTCTTCCCTTTGGGCTTCCGCTCTGCGACGTTTGCGGCCCCTTTGGGCTTCCGCTCTGCGGCGTTTGCGGCCCCTTTGGGCTTCCGCTCTGCGACGTTTGCGGCCCCTTTGGTCCCCCGCCCGCGCCCTGCTTTTCTTCTTCGTTCTTGCGAACGGAGACCGTCGCGACACGTCTGCCCCGCCCCCCCCCTTTGCCGTCCCGACGTCCTCGTCCCTCCTCCTGCGTGCAGCCCTGCCGCTCGGTCGTTGGAGCTGTTTTCGTCGGCGCTGCGCTCGACGACCGCGGCGCTGTCGCGCCCCCCCTCCGCTCGGGGTCCCGCCGACCCGCCGCCTCCCTCCCCTCCTCCCCCTCCGCGCACTTCCCCGGCGCCCTTTGCGGCTCCTCCGGCGGCGCCGCCGCGGCCCCTGGCTGCGGCGGCGGCGCTGCGCGCTCCGGGCTACGACCCGTCGCGCGCGGTTCCCGCCGCGGCGTCTGGCTGGAGGGACGAGGACGCGGGGGCTGAGGTGGGTGGCGGGGCTGCGGCTGTTGGGGGTTCCGACGCGCCTCCAGCCTCTGACGCCTTTTCGTCGCATCCCGCGTTCGTCCCTCCCCCCCCCCCTCCCTCGACGTGGGAGCGTCGCGAGCGGGCGGTGCCGACGAGCTCTCTGGGCCGCGCGTGGGGCTTTGCGCGTCTGGGCGCCTCGCTGCTGGCCGGCACGGCCGCGGAGCGCGCCCGCCGGGCGCTGTTTGGCGCCGGGGGCGACGGGGCCGAGGCGCGCGACGAGCGCCCCCGCGGCGTCGTGACCGATCCCCTCGTTCCGGAGGAGGCTGCGGGCGACGAGAGGGCCGGCGAAGGGACGAATGCGGCGGGCAACGCGGGGGGCAACGCGACGGGCAATGCGGCGGGCAATGCGGGTGCGAACGCGGGTGCGAACGCGGGTGCGAACGCGGGTGCGAACGCGGGTGCGAACGCGGGTGCGAGCATCGTGTCTGGTTTGGGCGCGTCGTCGTCCGGCGGCGTGGCCTCTGGCGATGCCTCGGCTGCTCCTCGCTCCTCTTCGTCCCGTTCCCGCGGCGGTCCGTCGTCGTTTGCGAGCGATCGGAACGCCAAGGTCCTTGCGGACGCTCTGTGTCGCATGCGGGGCGCTGCGCTCAAGGTCGGGCAGATGCTGTCGATCCAGGACGAGGGCGTGGTTCCCCCCGCGCTGGCCGAGGCGCTGGCGCGCGCGCGGCAGGGCGCGGACGTGATGCCGCGCGCGCAGCTCGAGGCGGCCATGGCCGCCGAGCTGGGCGCCGACTGGCGCGAGCGCTTCGTGGCGTTCGAGGACCAACCCATCGCGGCTGCGAGCATCGGGCAGGTGCACAGGGCGTGGGTGCGGCCCGAGGCGCTGTGGGGCGACGACGAGGGCGCCTCCGGCCCCCGGCGGTCCCCTTCGTCCTCCGCGGCCTCCTTCCCTCCGTCGACCTCTCCCGTCCAGGTGGCCGTGAAGATCCAGTACCCCGGCGTGTCCGAGTCGATCGAGTCTGACGTGGACAATCTGCTGCGGCTGGCCAAGCTGTCGCGTCTGCTGCCGCGGGGGCTCTACCTGAACAACCTCGCGCGCGTCGCCAAGGCCGAGCTCCGCGCCGAGTGCGACTACGTCCGCGAAATGGAAGCCCAGGAAGACTTTCGCAGGCTCATCGAACGGGAGCAAACGGCGTCGGGCGCCCTCGACCCTCGCCGGGAAGGCGCCAGGCGCGCGGCCGGGGGGGGCGTCGCGGGCGTCGGGGACGCCGCGGGCGCAGCCCCCCCGTGCGGCTCCTCTCCATTTGGCCCTCCTGCCTCCGTGCGCGTGCCTCGCGTCGTCGGCTCGCTCTCGACGGCGCGGGTGCTGACCACCGAGTGGGCCCCGGGCGGGAGCGTGGACCGCGCGGCGTCGCTGGACCAGCGGGCGCGGGACCTCGTGGGCGAGCGCGTGCTGCGCCTCACGCTCATGGAGCTCTTCGCCTGGAAGCACATGCAGACAGACCCCAACTGGGCAAACTTCCTCCTCCACGTCCCAGGGCTCGAACGTGGCACCCCGGCGGCCCCCGGCGCCCCCCCCCCCTCGGGCTCCTCGCTCCCGCTGACGCTGTGGCTGCTGGACTTTGGAGCCGCGCGCCGGTTCCCGGACCGGTTCGTTCGCTGGTACATGCGCCAGGTGGAGGCGTGCGCGCGCGAGGACGGACCCGAGATTGTGCGGTGCGGACGGGCGCTGGGCTTTTTGACCGCGGACGAGTCGCCCATCATGCTTGAGGCGCACGTCCAGGCCGCGCAGCTGGTGGGCACGCCCTTCCGGCACCCGGGGCCCTACGATTTCGCAGAGTACCCCGCCATCTCCGCGCGCGTCGCCGAGCTCTCGGGGACCCTCGTCAGACACAGGCTCACGCCCCCGCCAGACGAAAGCTACTCGATGCACCGAAAGCTCAGCGGAGCCTTCATCCTCTGCGCCAAGCTCAGGAGCAGGGTCGACGCCCACGCGGTCTACGCCCAGGTCAAGGCAAGAGCAAACGAACTCTGGGGAAACGGTGAGCTGTAAACAGGAACGACAACCCAAGGAACAACGACATGCGGCCAGGAAAGGTAGGGGGACGGCGGAGTGGCGGAGAGCATGGGAGGGAGGCGGAGGGGGACGGAGGAGAGGCGGAGGGCACGGCGGGGGAGACGACCGGGGGGGGACTCGAGCGTTAGGGCACGAGGGGGGGAGGCTCTCTCCCATCCCCCCTCCTCCACTCCCCCTCCATCCCCCCTCGTCCTCTCCCCTCCCCGTCCCCCCCCACCCCCCCCCTTCCCCGGCTGCTCAGCGCGGCCCATCGTGGGTCGCGTGCATCCGATCGCCGAGCGCGTCGCTCGCGCGGCGCGACGATGTAACAGTTTTGCGTGTCGAGCGCGTGCGCCGCGAGCCCGAAAGACGAAACGCGGGGGTGGCGGCGGGGAGAAAGGGCATGTGGCCGCGAGGCGGGGGGCGGCGGGGCGGGGCGCGGCAAGAGGCGGCCGAGGGAGGAAAAACCGTCTCCTCTCCCCTCCCCCTCTCTCCTCCGCCCTTCGTTTGGTCTCCTCACCCCACCCACCCCTTCCCCCGCGGACCTCCCTTCTGCACCCTTCTCGTACCCTGACCCCCCCCCCGTCCCTCCCCAGCTCTCCGCTCTCCTCCCCCCCCCCCTCCCCCCCGTGCCCTCTCGTCACCGGCGTCGGGCGCGACCGCCAGTCGTCCGCGGCCGACGCGCCTCCCGTCTCCGCGGCCGCGCGGGAATTCCCGCGGCGCGCCGACGGACCGAGTGCGCGCGTTCTCGTGAATTCGCGAACGTCCAGGGCATCTGGAGTGGATCGCGCCGCCCGGGCTTTGGATCGCACCTCGGCCCGCGGCGTGCTTTCCATTTGGCGGAGATTCGCCGCGCGAGAGGCCTCCACGTGGGTCCCCCCTCCCCTCTCCCTCCCCCCCCGCGCGGCGCCTCGTGTGCTCGAGCGGGCCTCGAACCGTCTCCGTCCCGGGACGTTCGGCTCGTCTCGACGTGCCCTGCACGAAGACAGTCGCAGCGCAATTCTGCGAGCGCGACGTCGCCGCGTCTCGCGCTCGGTCCCGTTCGATCCCGACAGCCCCGCGCCGCCCAGCGCGCGCGCCGGCCGGGGCCCTCCCCCCGTGCGGGCATCTTCTCTCCCGTCGCCCCGCCCGCCGCGCGCCGGTCCATGCGCACGGCACAGTGAACCATGCGGCCCTTTCCACTCGCACAAGGCATCGGTGTGGTCGCCGGCACGGTCCACGCCGCCTGGTGCGCCCGGGCGCAAAGGGTCGCGACCGCAGGCCCGAGCGCGAGCGCCAGCCACGGGAGAGAGGAGGCGGAGGGAGGGGGGGGTGGGACGGGGTGGGAGGGTGGGGGGAAGCGGGGCTGGGGTGGCTCACTGGCGGCCGGACCGGCTCCCTGCGGGCCGGATCGGCTCTCTGCGGGCCGGACCGGTTCTCTGCGGGGTGGGGCGGCTGTGCGCACGCTCGCGCGTTCTCTTGTGCCCACCTCTTCTCCTCTTTCGCTCTCTTTCCCTGCGTTACACCGCGCAGGTATCGCGCCACCGGTTCGGAGTCGGATGCTCCGAACGCTGGCTTTGACGTCATCTTCTACTCGCTGTCGTCCATCTTCCTGGTGGCGATGGCCGGTCTCATGTCCGGTCTGACGCTCGGGCTGATGTCCCTGGACGCGATGGACCTGCAGGTGCTGATCCGTTCCGGGAGCGCGACGCAGAAGCACGACGCGAAGACGATTCTGCCTCTGCTGGAGCGGCCGCACACGCTGCTGGTGACGCTGCTGGTGTGCAACGCGGTGGCAGCCGAGGCCCTGCCCATCTGTCTGGACCGTCTGTTCGACCCGATCACCGCCGTGGCGCTCTCCGTGACGGTGGTGCTCGTGTTCGGCGAGATTGCGCCGCAGGCGATCTGCTCGCGGCACGGCCTGCGCGTCGGCGCGGCGTCGGCTCCGTTCGTGCGCTTCCTGATGCGCGCGACGAGCCCGATCAGCGTGCCGATCGGACTGCTGCTGGACGCCGTGCTGGGCGACCACCACGTGGCGCTCTTCAAGCGGCGGCAGCTCCGCGCGCTGGTGGACCTGCACGGCCCGGGCGGCCCGGCCGCGGCCGAGGGGGCGCTGAGCGCGGACGAGGTGGCGGTCATCAAGGGGGCGCTCGACCTCACGCACAAGACGGCCCGGCGCGGCATGACGCCGCTCGACCTGGTCTACATGCTGCCCCTCGAGGCGCCCCTGGACGCCGCCACCGTCAAGGGCCTGCTCGCCTCGGGGCACTCGCGCGTGCCCGTCTTCCGCGGAGGCGACCGCTCGGACATTGTCGGCGTGCTGCTGGTCAAAGAGCTCGCCGGCGTCGACGTCTCCGCGGGCCTCGGCGTCAGACACGCACGACTGCGATCCCTACCGTACCTCATGGCCTCCACGCCCATGTACGACATGCTCAAGCTCCTGGAGATTGGACGGTCGCACATGGTCCTGCTCACAGACCCGACCCCCGAGGCCAAGCGCGCCAGAGGCCTCGACAAAACCGTGCGGCGGACCGTGCCGCGCGTCGGCGGACCCTACGGCGAGGGAGACCAAGCCCTCGCCCACCACAGATCCTACTCGGCAGAACACCAGGGACTCGCGGGGGGGTACGGAGCGCCGGCCGCAGGCGGCTACGCCAAGGCCCAGGCCGCCGCCGCCGCAGAGGCCGCGGGAAGGGGCGCCAAAGCCCAGAGCGCAGCCAAAGCAGCCGCCGACGCCTCGAACGCGCGCGCGGCAACAAACGCACCCGCACTCGCACCCGCGGCCGCCCGCAAGGTGGACGTCTGGCTGCACGCCGGAGAGGCCGCCCGGGCGCACGGCCTCGTGCCCCCGGGCCGGCGCGACGAGCGCGAAGCGACCGGGACGGGCGCGGGAGGAGACCGAGACGCCGCCGGGGACGCCGGATCCGCCGCCGGGGACGCCGGCGCCGGTGCCGGGGACGCCGGATCCGTCGCCAGGGACGCCGGCGCCGGCGCCGGGGACGCCAAGCTCGCCAGAAACGAGCGGAGCAACCGCGGAGCGGGCTCCGCCGCCTCTCTCCCGCCGGCCCGCGGCGCGTCTCCGTTCGCGTCTCGGGGCGGCGCCTCGGCGCTCGGCGACTCGCCGTCGGGTCCGTCGCCGTCGCTCCGCGAGCCGCTGCTCGGGGCGGCGTCCGAGTCGGACGCGGGCGCGGCCGGTGCCCCGGCCCCCGAGCGTCTCGGCTCGGAGGCGTCCGAGGGCTCTGCGCGCCTGGACGCGGCCTTGCCGCTCTCGTCGTCGTCGTCGTCGTCGATGACGTCGCTGTCCTCGTCCTCCTCCGGATCGTCGTGGTCGTCGACGACGTCGTCGTCGGCGTCGCTGTCGGCGGACCTGCTGGTGGACTGGGCCCCACACGAGCTGCAGCCCGTGGGCATCATCACGATCGAGGACGTGCTCGAAGAGCTGCTGCAGAGCGAGATCGTCGATGAGACGGACCAGTACGTCGACAACCTTCACGCAGAACGCGTCAACGCTGACGCGCTCGCCGCCGCGCTCCCGCCCAGGCTCGCCAGGCTCCTCCCGCCCGGCGCACGGCGTCACCGCCACCAGGGCGCGGCCAGCGGACCCCCGTCCAGGGCCCCGCCCGCGGACGGCCAGCAGGGAGCCATCCCGCTCGCGCCCCACCCGGCCTCCCTCGAAGCACTCCTCCAAAGAGCGCACCCGCACGCGCACGACGCGCACCACCACGAAGCGCCCCGCCACGGCGCCGCCTCCTCCGCCGCCACCCCCCTCTCCGCCTCCTCCTCCCGCCCGAGCGCCTCGGCAGCGCACCCCATCCCGGCCCGCCGGGGGGGGGAGGCCGCACCCAGGGGGGGCGTGGCCGCCACCTACCCCGCGGGACCCTCGCGCGGGTCGCCCATCGACGCCATCCCGGGCGGGATCATCCCGGGCGGGTTCATCTCGGACCCGGCCTCGCCCTCGCGCGCCGCGGACGCCGGAAGCCTCGCAGCCGCCGTGCCCCGCTCCCGCAGCCGCGGCACGTTTGCGCCCTCGGGCAGCGCGGGCGCAGGCATCGGCACGGCGCCCGGCGCCGAGGCGAGGCCCGCGGGCGCAGCCGCACAGCCGCAGCCGCAGCCGCAGCCGCAGCTGCCGCTGCGCAAGGAGGAGCCCGTCTTCCCGGGCGGGAGCGCCTGGAAGGGCGCGCCCTGGCGCTGGGGCGAGCTCGACGAGCTCGACGAGGACCGCCACGCCGCCGCCGAGGCCGCGGCCGCCGCCGCCGCCCCGGCACCCGCCGCCTCGCGCGCCCCCGCCGCCGCGACGCCCGCCGCCGGCACGCCCGCCGCGCCGCCGGCGCTCTCCCCGGCGGCCTCGGGGGCGCGCGCGGGCCTCGCCGCCTTGGGCTCGACCCCGGGCCTGCTCAGGCACCCGTCCCTCCCGCCGCTGCACCCGGCGAGCCCGCGCAGGGACGCCGG
Organism: Prototheca bovis; assembly: GCA_003612995.1. NCBI lineage: Eukaryota > Viridiplantae > Chlorophyta > Trebouxiophyceae > Chlorellales > Chlorellaceae > Prototheca > Prototheca bovis. The sequence continues at coordinate 7,350 of PGFX01000166.1, read as the reverse complement.
CACGCCAAAGCACACGCCGCCGGGAGGCGTCTCGCCCGCCGCGGGCCTCGCCGCCTCCCAAACCGCCTCGTCCGCCTCGTTGCAGCACGGCCGCACGCCCCAGGCGCTCACGCCCGCGGGGCCTTCGGGCGCCTCGCTCCAGGGCCTGGGAGCGGCGGGCTCGTCGCCCGCGCAGCTGGCCGCGGCCGCCGCGGCCGCCGAGGCGCGGGAGCCGCAGGCACAGGCGCGGGCGAGGACGGCCTCACCCGCGCCCTCGCGGCCGGGTGCGGGCGCTGCGGGTCAGCCGACCGGCTCGCGGGCATCGTCCACGGGGCCGGCCGGCGTGGCAGTCGTGCGCGGCCCGCCGTCCGTGTCGGTGCCCTCGCCGGCCGCGGTGCCGCGCGTGCTGGCGCCGGCGGTGCCGGGCTCTTCGGCGGCCGCGGCGGCGTCCGGCCGCCCTCGCCGCTCAGCGCCGGCCAAGGCGGCCGCCAAGGCGGCTGCCACGCAGCCGCGGCCCGTGCCGCAGCCGCGCGCGGAGCGCGTGGCGGCGCGCGGCGCGGCGCGCGAGCTGGTCGCCAAGCCCGGCCTGCTGGACGCGCGCAAGCTCATCGAGACGGGCGCCGCGCGCGTGCGCCGCGCGGGCACCACCAGCGGCGAGGCCAACCTCGCCGACGCCGCGGGCGCGCCCGCGGCGCCGGCGTCGGCGGGCGCGCCCGCGCTCGCGGCGGTCGCGACCTCGGCGGCCGCCGCGAGCAGGGCGTCTCCGGCGTCCGGCGCTGCGGCGCCGACGGCTCTGGACGCGGCCGTCGCGAGTCCGCACCGCGGGCGCTCGCACCGCTCGGCGGAGCGCGGAACGCACCGCCGCAGTCGGTCGGTGGACGCCGCCGTGCTGCAGCGCTACGCGCGCCGCGCCCGCGCCGACGACGAGCGGCACCTGCGCCTGCAGCCGCTCGACCCCGCGCCCTACCTGGCTGCGCTCGCCGAAGCCGACGACGAGGCCCGTATGGCGGAGGCCTCGGGCGCCGCGGACACCGCCGCTGCCGCCGCCGCGTACCGCTCCGCGCGCGACGCCGACGGCGCGGCTCGCGGTGCCGCCGCCTCGGCGCCGCTCGACCAGGGCGGCTACCTGGTCGGGGGCTCGTCCGTCGACGGCCGCTCGCCCTCGCCCGCATACGCGCGCGCGCGGGGAGGTGCCGCGCCGGGCGGGTTTGAATCCATCCCGGAGGCCTCGCTGCGCCTGCACGACGCCGTCTCTGCCGAGGGCTCGTCCCTGGCGCCCGACTCTGCCGGGCCCGGCTCGGCAGACCCCTCGCCCAACTCTGCAGGCGCGCTGCAGGCCGCGTCGGCCTCGCCGGGTACCTCGCCGGCCTCTGGCGGCCCGCTGCGGCCCTCGTCCGCCTCGCCGGGCCAGCGGCGCGCAGCGCTGCCGGCCTCGCCGCTCGGCCGCAGGGACGGCAGCGGGGGCGTGGGGGGAGACAGCGACTCATCGGTGCACAAGGAGCTCCGCCTGCACGGCGACGACTGGACCAGCCAGGACGAGGACGTGCAGCGCGACTGAGGCGGAGGAGGCCTTTGGACGGCACGACGTGCCCCCATGATGCCCATTCTCGATCCGCTGTTTGCCTTTGCGCGGCGCCCGTTCGCTGCGCGTTCTGCTCGCCTTTCGTGCCCCGTTCCCTTCCGACACGCCACGCCCGCTTTTCGCGCCCCGTTCCCTTCCGACACGCCACGCCCGCTTTTCGCGCTCCACCCCCCTCCCGCCCTTTCCCGGCGACTCGCCCGCCTCTTTTCTCCGCCGCCCTCGCACCGCCCACCCGCCCTTGGGCGGCGGCGGCGCGCCTGCGCCGCTTGCCCGTCCGCCCGACCATCCGCCCGCCTCGAAACTCGACGTCACGGGGGATCCGCAGATCGCCCGACCGTCCCCTTGGCGCTCTCTCCCGGAGCGGAGCGCCCTAGAACGCCCTCGCGTCTTTCCAGCAGCGGAGCCTGCCGGCCCCGCACACTCGGACCTCTCCTCTCGCCTCCAGTCCACGCCAATTCATCTACACCCCTCTCCCTCCGTTCGCCCCTTCCACCCTCTCTTTTCTCTCTTCTGTTCTCTTTTGCCTCCTCCGGACCTCCTTTTCCCCTCTTTCCGTCCACCGAGACCCTCCTCTCCCTCCCCCCCCCCCACCGTCGTCCCGCCTCTTCCCCTTCGACCCCGTTCGTCCTTTTGGCACACCCTCGATCGCTTCCCTCGGTTGCTACGCTTTACCTTCTGCATTCGTTTTGCGCAGCGCTGTGAACCGAGCGAGCTGCGAAACGGCAGAACGACTTTGGAAACGCCAGAGCGGTTGGGAGGGTCCAAAGGAGACGGGAAAGGTGACGAAGAGCAGCACCGCTGGCCCTTCTTTCCCTCCCCCCCCCCCCCGTTTCGCACGCTCTCCTTTCAAACGAGCCGCGCGCGCCGCACCTGACCAGGGAAAGCGTCGCTGGGAAGTGTCGCAGGAAAGCGCCGCGGAGTCGCGTCACCTTCGCGGGATCGCAAAGGTGACGCGACTAGTTTGCGACAAAGTCGTCGCAAACGGGCCGCGGTCTAGATTCGAACGTTTGGCCTAGAATCCCGCGCATTGGCTTGTCTGCGCGCGCCCGCGCGCTCACCCGGGGGAGGGGCGGGGAGGTGCAGAACACTATCAACAACCGCTAAAAAACGGCGCGGCGCACCGCGTTGGGCGGACCGCGCTGGCGTACGCCACTCGCGGGCGCGCGCGGGGCGGGAGAACTGGGTCCGCCAAAGCGCCGCTCGTCGCTCGTCCCCTTTTGCGTTTTTTCGGGATCCGTCGGGGTCGCGGCGGTCAGGGTAGTCCCCGTCGCGCGCGAGGCCCGCCGCGCGCCATGAACGTCGGTCGCGCCCGCCGCGGCGCGGGCGTGCGGGGCGTCTTCCGCGATCTGTGGCGCTCTGGCGCCTGGCTGGGCTTTCTCGTCGTTTTCCTGTGGCTGACATGTGCGCCGTGAGGGCTCTCGGAGCGGCGAGCGCGCCGCGATCGACGCGCTGCCGTCGAGCGCGCAAGGGCGGTCGCCGCAAAACCCGGGGCGGCGTGTGGGTGCGCGCGGACGTCGGCGAGGGGAAGCAGCGAGGGAGGCGGGATTGGAGGAGACGGGAGCCTGGGAGGATCCGGGAGGAGGGGAGGCGGGGGATTAGGGGAGGCGGTGGTGGGGCTGCGGATGGCCGGCACAGCGCGGGCGCGAGATCGGCGGAGCGCGTTCCGGCCCGAGGGCAGCGGCGCGCGAGGTGCGCTCGGCTCTGCGTCGCGGAGGAAGGAAGAGGAGGGAAGATGATGGGCGCGAGGGAAGATGGGGGGAAAGGGCGAGGGCGCACGGGGGAGAAATCGAGGGAGGGAGTTGGGGCGAGAAGGTGCGGGGGAGGGCGGCGACGCGGGTGGGGGGCGGTGTGGCAAGGGCGGTGGAGTCGGCGCCGGCGGCGTGATGGCGGAGGGGGGAGGGGGACAGGGCGCGGACACGAGGGAGGAGGGAGGGAAGGAGGGTTCGGGCGCGAGGGGGCGCCCTAGGGCCTCCGTCATTTCCCTTTGCCATCGCGTCACCCTCCCCCCCCCCCCCTGCCTCCCCCTTCTCTCGCAGCGCTGCTGACGTTCACGTCGTACTCGCCTTCCGTTCTCCGCGACGATTACGCGAGCCGCATCCTCGGCTACCGCGTGCGCTGCTCGTCCGCGTCTTCCGGCACGCAGAGCGGTCGCCTGACGCTGGCTGCGCTGGTGGACCGCCTCCCCCTCGGGCGGGCCCCGTCCCCTCCCGCCGGCGGGGCGGAGCCGGGGCCGCTCGCGTTCGAGGCGCTCTCGGTGGCCACGCTTTCTTCCGCCTCCATCGAGAGCATCGCGGAGGGCGCGCGAGACGCGGCCAGGATCCAGGAGGCGCGGGAGGGGCGCATCGCCCGGGAAAAGGGATGGGCGGGCAGGGGGAGGGCCGGCGAGGAGGTCGAGGAGGAAGCGACCGGGCGCGCCGAGGGAGGGCGAGAGGGCGAGGAGGGAGAGGGCCTCGAGGACACGGAAGCCCACGAGGGGAATCCGCACGAGGGGGGAGAATCTGAGATCGGGGAACCGGGGGGGGGGGGGGCAAAGGTGGGCGAGGCAAAGGAGGGGGGGCCAAAGGGCGGAGAGCCAGAGGGTGGGGAGCAGGAAAGGGGGCAAGAACGGACGGAGGAAGGCTCCAGGGCGCTCGTCGCGAACGAGGGCGAGGACGAGCTGCACGAGATATCTGAGAAGAAGCGCAAGCAAAGGCACAGAGAAGAGGAGAGGAAGAAGAGGAAGAAGAGGAAGAAGGAGAAGGCGGAGAGGGAGAAGCGCCGCGAGGAGGAGCGAGAGGACGAGCTCAGGGAGGCGAAGAGGGAGAGAGAGCGCGCCGCGAAGAAGGAATCGCCGAAGAAGCGCAAGGGGGAAACGCCGCCCAGGCGCGAGGCCGAAAAGGCCAACGCGCGGCGCCGCGACGAGAACGACGCCGCCATCTCCGCCTCTCCCCTGGTCCCGCGCTCCGGCTCGCTCCCCCGGGCCCTCAAGGGCCCTCTTTCCCTCCGGAGCTCCTCGTCCTCCTTCCCTCTTTCCTTCCGAACGCGTCTGGATGCTCTGCTCGAGCTCCCGCGCTCGCTCTTCTCGAGCCTGGCCACGCGCTTGGGGCTCCGCCGGAGCTGCGCCCAGCGTCTCCGCAAGAGCGAGACCGGGGGAGGCGCCGCGGCGCTCCTCGGGGGCAAGGGCCAAACCGGGGGAGGCGCCGCGGCGCTCCTCGGGGGCAAGGGCCAAACCGGGGGAGGCGCCGCGGCGCTCCTCGGGGGCAAGGGCGCCGCGGAAAAGGGAGGGAGCAGTTTGGGCAAAGGAAAGGGCAAGCGCGGCGCGGGCGCGAGCTCGTCGGCCTCCTCCCCGGTCGAGCTGCTGTCGCGGACGATCGGTGTCGGGGCGGCCGCGGGCAAGGAGAAGGGCAAGGTCAAGGTCGCGAGCCCCGGGAAGGGCGTCTTGGGCACAACGTCGGGCGTCGGGGTCGCCTTTGTTCGCGGGACGAAAAAGGCGGGAAAGCGTCCCGCGACGCTCATCCTTCCCGCGTCGTTCGCGTCGCTCACGTCACTGGTGACCCCCTCCTCGACGCACGCCTCCCGCTACTCGCTGCCGTCCTTCGTCTCGCTCTTCTTCCCCTCATCGGCGTCGTCTCTGCGCGGCTCGTTCTCCTCGGCGTCCTCGGCGTCGCAGCACGCGTCGTCGATGCTGGCGGATCCGCTCTCCGGCGGCGTGCTGGAGACGCTCTCGGCGGCGGCGGCGGCCGAGGCCGAGGCGTGCGCGCGCGGGGCGGCGTCCGCGTCGACGCGGTCTGCGTGGGTGTCTCTGGCGTCGAACACGGTGGTCTCCGCGCTGATGTCGCCCGCTATCGGGCGCTGGGCGGACCGGCGCGGGGCCGCCGAGCCGCTGCTGCTGGCCGTGACGCTCGCCGCGCTGCAGCCGCTGGTGGCGCTCGCGCACGTCGTGCTCTCCCCCGACCGCGTGCCCATGCTGCTCTACCAGCTCGCAGGCCTCACCTCTGGCGCCTCGCCCTTTCTGGGCGCAGTCGCGCTCGTCGGCCAGGCCATGCGCGACAGCCCGCACCGCGCGCCCGCGCTCGCGCTCGCCTCGAGCGTCATCGGACCCGCGCTCGTCCTCGGACCCGTGCTCGGCCAGCTCGCCGGACTCGCCGGCGCCGTCTGGGCCTCCGCCGCGCTCGCGCTCGCGGGCATCCTCGTCGCGGCGGCCACTCTCGTCAGAGACGCCTACGCGAAAAGGAAAAGCAAGCGAGCGAGAGCCAGGGCCGAAAGGGCCGACCGGAGGGGGGGCGGCAGCAGCGGCGCCGCGGGCGCCGCCGCCGCCGCCACCGCAACCGCCTCCGCGGTCGCGGCCTCCGCAGCGGCCGCCGAAGGCAGCGCGCGGTGGTGGCGCCCGCGCACGTGGCGACGCCGCACGGCCGTCACCGCCGCCACCGCCACCGCCGCCGCTGCCGCGCCGTCCCGGGGTGTCGGTGCGCCTTCTTCTTCCGCGGCCGGAGAGGCCTCCGGGTCCGAGGTCGAGGCATGCGCCGACTCTCGGACGCAGGTTTCCGTCGGGGGTTCGGGGGGCGGTTCGGGCCTCGCCTCCGACGGCCCCGGCGGGGCGTGGGGCTTGGCGGCCGGGCCCGCGGCGTCCTTGCCCGCTTTGGCGCCGCCCGGCCGCGCGCTCCGCCGCGCGGCCTCGTCCTCTCCCGCGCGCGCTCCCCCTCTCTCCTCTGCGTGGGACGACGACGGCGTCGAGGGGGGCGGCGCCGGCAAGCGCGCGCGCCCCGAGTCGCCGCTTCACGAGGGCTGGGGCTCGGCGCCCGGCAGCCGCCCGTCGTCGCGGCTGTCGGTGCTTCTCGAGTCGGTGCCCACGGACGTGCTGCGAACGGGGCCGGCCTTCACGGACGGGTTGATGGCACCGCACGTCGACGACCCGGTGCTCGACGCGGCCCTCGACGAGCTCGACGCGGAGAGGCACGCGGCGACCAGCCCCGCCCAGGACGCCGAGCAGGGCCTTCCCCGAACAGGGCGGCTCGGCGAGCGCCTGCGCGGCCACCCGGCCGGGCCCTCGAGGCTCGGCGGCGACCAAGCGACGTCGCCGACGCTTCGCGACGACACCGCGCCCTCCCCGGCGCCCCCGGCCGCGCGCCGCGACGCCGCCGCGCCCTCCCCGGCGCCCCCGGCCGCGCGCCGCCGCCCGGCCGGGTTTTGGCGCCTGGCGATCGTGTCGGCGGCCGGCGGCGCGCTGATCCAGGCCAAGGGCGACGTCGTGCCGCAGTATCTCGTCTCGGCGCTGGGTTGGACGCCCGCGCGCCTCGCGCGCCTCCTGGCCGCCGCGGGCCTCTCCAACGCCCTCGTCTCGGCCGCGCTCCTCCCGGCCGCGGTCGCCTTTTTGGGGTCCAGGGGGGCCCTCGCGCTCGCCATGCTCTGCGACGCCGTCAACCAGATCGTCTACGTCCTCTCGACCGCAGACGTCGCCGTCTTCCTCAACACTCTCCCGGGAGCCTTTGGAAGCGCCGCAGGATCGCTCGCTATGGCCACCCTCGCCACCCTCGGGGGGGGAGGCGCGGCAGGCGAGCGCGCGCCGAGCCACCCGCACCCCCACGTCCGCGCGCCGCGCGGCGGGCCGGGGGCGGCCGAGCCGCACGACCGCGCGCTCGCCGCGCCGCAAGCGGCCGGCCGCGCGCAGTCGCCCTCCTTGGCGCACGCGGGGCAGCCGGGCGGGTCGGGCCGCGCGCCCGGCCGCGCATCGCCGGCCGCGGGGATGGCAAAGGGGCCGACGCCCGCGCAGGCGTCGAGCAGGACCTGGCCCTTGGCAAACTCCTCCTCGC
>PGFX01000155.1:0-19770 GCA_003612995.1 Prototheca bovis | reverse complement strand
GGAACAGGGGCGCCGGGGGAGTGCGGAGAGGGAGATGGGAGCGGGAGGGCGGGCGTATAGCACGAGGGCGGGGAAGAAAGCGGCGAGGGCGAGGGCGAGAGGAGAGGGGGCGAAGGGAGGAAGAAGGGAGGAGAGAGAGGGAAAGAGAGGGCGAGGGGCGAGGAGGGAACGGGAAGCGGGGCCGCGACGACGAGAGGGAGCGGGAAGCGGGGCCGCGACGACGAGAGGGAACGGGAAGCGGGGCCGCGACGACGAGAGGGAACGGGAAGCGGGGCCGCGACGAGGACAAGGCTCGGCCGCGCCGAATCGAGGCGGCGAGTGTGCGGGGCCATCCTGGCGCCTTGGCGTTTCGCCGCTCGCTCCCACCCGCTCGCGCTCCCTCCCCTCCCCGATCGAACTGCAGCGCTCTTTTTGGTCGTCGTCTGGCGTTTCATGCGCTCCGACCGCTTCTCCTCCTCCTCCTCCGCACTCCCCATCTCGCGCGGCGGCCTGAAGCGGCTCCTGTCCTCCAGGCGGGCTCCCAAGGCCGCAAGCTCGCGCGCCCCTGCGCGCGCGTCGCGGTCGACCCCGCTTACCTGCGCGGCCAAGATGGAGGCCTCTGGCGTCCCTGCCGAATGGTTTCTTGACCCCAAGGAGCGGGAGCACGGGGGAGGGGCGCTGGGGGCGCTGCGGAGGTCGCTCGGCGGATCGCACGCGGCCGGCGACAGCTCGCCCCCGGACCCCGTGCTGGGCTCGTCGGTGACGCTGTTCGCGGCGCAGGACCCGCACGTGGTACGGCTGGCGACGACGACGCGGCTGCGCGACGAGACGTACGACGTCATGTTTGCCAAGGGCGTCGAGGAGATCGCCAGGGCGGAAAAGTTTGCGGCCGAGGTCTCGGCAGGGCGCAAGCTCGGCGCCGGCGGAGGGACGGCCGCGGGCGCGGACGCAGCCAGCGCCGGGGGCGCGGGGGGGGCGGACATCGTGAGCGATCGCGGCGACAAGGGTAGCTTGGACCCGAACGGCCGCAAGAAGACGGCGTGGGCACCCCCGCCGCCGCCGACGCCGCTGGCCCTCTCGGGCACGCAGGGTGTCGGCGCGTACGAACTGTTCGGCCGCTCCGCCGACGGCAGGCCGGTCCCCAGGCTGCGCGCGCTGGCGACGCCCGTGCGAGCCGTCGTGCTGCCCATCTCCGACCCGCTGGCGGTCGGCGCGCTCGCCAGCGTCGCCGGGTCGCTCGCGGAGGTCGTGCCGCCCCTCCGCCTGTGGCTGCAGGACCCGGCACGGTACCACGCGACGCTCTTCCACGCGAGCACCAAGGAGAGCCCGCGAACCCTGCGCGGAGAGGGCGGCGTGGACAGGGAGGCCACGCAGATCGCGGTGGCGGTCTCGCAGAGGCGCGCGGGCGGGAAGAGAGCGCTCGCAGAGGGAGGTGGGGCCGCCCAAGCCGGCGTGCTGGTCAACCCCGACGAGGAGGCGCTGCTGCGGCTGTACGAAGGCGCGGCGGAGCGGTCGCAGCTCAAGCTGGGGGAGACCCAGACGGACGCGCGGGACGGCGGGGGGACGCGCGCGGCCGCGGCCGCGAACGCGGCCGCGAACGCCGTGGGCGAGGGGGGCGCGGGCGAAGGCGGGGCGGCGGCCTCAGCCCGGAGCGCCGTTCGCTCCCTGGCGACGACGGTCCTCCCTCCGTCGGACCTCCCCTTTCTCGCGTGCCCCCCTACGCTCGTCCTGGACCGAGTCGTGGTGGCCCCAGGGGGTGCCGTGGTGGCGTGCTGGCAGGTGGCGGACGGCTCGGACCCGCGCGAGCTGCGCGCCGCGCTCCGGCGCGCGCTCCCAGACGCGCCGCCGGAGCAGGTCGTCTCCAACCCGGACATCCTGCACACAACGGTGGCGCGGTACATCCCGCCGGACATGCCCGACTCGCTCTCGGACCGCTCGCGCCGCGTGGCGCTGCGCGCGCAGGCCGACGACCTCCGAGCCCTGGCTGAGGCGGCCGAGCGTGCCACCAAGGCCCTGTGCGGGACGCCCTTCACCGCGGAAAAGCTGTGGCACGTCGAAGAGCACGACCATCTTGCGTTGGCGCTGCGGGGACGGTACGCGATACGCGAAGTGCCTTTGCAGAGGTGCACGAACGAGGAACAGTAGGGAAGAGCGGATGAAGGGGAGGGGGGGGGGGGAAGGGAGAGTGGGTCGGCCACGCGGCGCGCCATCGCGCCCCGCACCGTGCGTGTAATTCTATTCGATTGGGCAAATGTGCACGACAAATGAATGACAAACGAAATGCGCGCGAGCAGGCCCTCGTCGACACCGGCGTGGAAGTCTCCCTCATCACCCCGGCCGTCGCGAGCAGGCCCTCGTCGACACCGGCGCGGACGTCTCCCTCGTCACCCCGGCCGTCGCGAGCAGGCCCTCGTCGACGCCGGAGCGGACGTCTCCCTCATCACCCCGGACGTCGCTCGCCTCGCCGGCCTCAAGACGTCGTCCTCCCGGCCTTGCTGCCACGCTCTCAGCGTGTTCTCCTTGGGGCCCTGCTCGAGGCGAGTGGACTCGACGCGAGGGCGTTCGAAGAGCCGCCTCGCGCCGCCTCGTCCTCCGGAGGAGCCTCCGGGTCCGAGGGCGGCGCGGCGCCGACCGCGAGCGACGGCGAGCCGTGCCGCCGCAGCGCTTGCCGCCGTCTCCGGGAGAGGTGATGGGCCTGCTCGAGCAGGCGTCGGCGGTCGCCCCGGCGCTGGACGCGCTGCGAGGGGCCACGCAGGCCGAGCTGCTGCCGCCGCCGTGCCGCCGGGACGCCGCCGGCCCCGCGCTCGAGCGTGACGCGCTCGAGCTTCTCAAGCGGCTGCCCGAGGGCGCGTTCGCCGGCCGCACCGAGCTCTCTGCCTCGTTCGGCTGCCTTCTCCGGCCGCGGCACGCGAGCGAGCACGTGGCGACCCGGCTGCCGCTCCCCGAGCGCGCGACGGCGTTCGGGACGTGGGAGCGCACGGCCGACCGCGGCGCCCGCCTCGAGCGGCGCGCGGCTGCTCTGGATTTTGTCGCCACATCAGTCGCACGCAGCGCTCCGCGCACCATCGATAACGTCGCTCGGGCCCGCCTCGATTTCTTCGTGTCCGACCCGAGTCCAGCCCCGGTCCTCCTCAGTCGCTACGCGCTCCACACCCCCAGCAGCTCCATCCGCCAGTCCGATTCCCACGTCCTCCATCCACTGCCCGCCGGCACAGCGGTCGGCAACGCGACGCCGGCACCCGGCCCTTCGCACCACCGCGCCCGCTTCCGGTGCCGGGAACGGCGGCGGCGACGCCGCGCCGCGAGCGCGGCGACGGCGCCCGTGGCCGCGACAGACGCCGCGTCACGCACCCCGCCAGACCCCGCGGCGGACGCAGCATCGGACGGGGGCCGCGACCCCCGGGCCTCTGACACCACGCGACCCCAGAGTGGGTACGCGGCGCACGCCAGGCGTGCACTCGCGGGACCGCCGGCCCGATGAGCCCTCCTCGCGCCCCCGGCCGCAGCCCCTCCCCCTCGACCGAGACAGATCAACGCGGTGACGGGCGCCCGCGGACTCGCCCCCCAACAACCGCAATCACACGAACCACACGAACAATCACACGAATGCGGCAAGGAAAGCGAGCTGTGCGCCCATCGCCGCGACCGACAACGTGCGCCGGGAAGACGAGTGCCGCTACGAAGCGCTCTCGCAACCCTCCCGTCAACGACGAAGCTGCCGCGAAGGGGGAACGTGGCCGTCCCCTCTCAGGACCCCCCTTTGGCCCTTTCGGCCCGCCCGCGCTGGTGGAGAGGCTCGCGGGCGCGCGCTGGGACGGCGGAAGGCGAGGGTGTCCGAAGCGGAGGGCGAGCGCGGGCTGCTCTTCTCCGCTGCATGGGCCAAAATGGTGAGGTCGACGCGCGTTTGCAGGGGGAGGGGGGGGGGAGGGAGGTGGCGAGCGGCCTCGGCCGCTGCTTTGCTGCGGATCGCGCCTGGGACGAGGCGCGGGGCGGGGCCGTGTGGCGAGCCGCGGTCGCTGGCGCGCGGGCCGCGTTCGATGCGAACGATACCGATGGAAGTGCCATACGAACCGGGTGGAGCGAGAGAAGGGGAGCTCGCCGTTACACGCCGAACAAAGCCAGGTAATCAGGTGGAATAGGAAAACTCCTTCTCCACGGTTGATGGTTCCGCTCAGAGGGGAGCGGGAGATGTACATGAGGGGTCATGGTTTTCAATCGAGCGTGAGACGCATTCAACCGCGCGGTCGGCCACGAGCAGTGCCGAGGCCTCCGGGCCCGAAACAACCCGGCCGACGAACGAAGCGAAAGCGGCATGACCGCCGGGCTAACCCCGGCTGCCAGCCCACGCGCTCCGCATCACGCGCTCGTTGGATGCTTTCGTCGTTGTTGTAGTTGCTCAGCAGTCGACAGGAGCGGACGTTACGCAAGTGGCTCCGTTAAATCTTGTTCAGGTGAGGTACGTGACGTAGACGCTGCGAGAGGCCGAACACACGTCGTGGCTGCGGCACGAGGTGCTCGCGTCCGCGTATCCTTCAACACGCAGCGCACTCGATGCAGCAGCCGAAACAGCACGTGGCTTTCCCGGAGGAAGGGCTGGTGGGACGGGTGACGCGCTCGGGGAAGCCGCCGGTCGGGGAGGGGGTGACGAGGTGGTCGCGAGCAATCTCGACTAGGTCTCGGGTGAAGGGGCGACGGTGTCGGCCCAGGACGACTCGGAATCGTAAACTACGAAGGTATCTTTCGCCGACGACGAAAGTGCAGTTCTGTGCGGTCGCAGGAAAGCCATGGATCACGGAACGGCGATCTCGGGCGATGGCGTGTAGGTCTCGGGCGACGGGACGGCCTCGGGCGAAGGCGAATAGGTCTCGGGCGACGGAACGGCCTCGGGCGAAGGCACCGTCTCGGGCGACGGCGAGTAGATCTCGGGCGAGGGGACGGCCTCGGGCGACGGCGAGTAGGTCTCGGGCGGCGGGACGTCCTCGGGCGAAGGCGTGTAGGTCTCGGGCGACGGCGAGTAGATCTCGGGCGAGGGGACGGCCTCGGGCGACGGCGAGTATGTCTCGGGCGACGGGACGGCCTCGGGCGAAGGCGAATAGGTCTCGGGAGACGGGACGGTCTCGGGCGAAGGCGTGTACGTCTCGGGCGAAGGCGAATAGGTCTCGGGCGAGGGGACGGTCTCGGGCGAAGGCGAGTAGGTCTCGGGCGACGGCACGGCCTCGGGCGAAGGCGTGTAGGTCTCGGGCGACGGCGAGTAGGTCTCGGGCGACGGCACGGCCTCGGGCGAAGGCGTGTAGCTCTCGGGCGACGGCACGGCCTCGGGCGAAGGCGAGTAGGTCTCGGGCGAGGGGACGGCCTCGGGCGAAGGCGAGTAGGTCTCGGGCGACGGCGAGTAGGTCTCGGGCGAGGGGACGGCCTCGGGCGAAGGCGTGTAGGTCTCGGGCGACGGCACGGCCTCGGGCGAAGGCGTGTAGGTCTCGGGCGAGGGGACGGCCTCGGGCGACGGCGAATAGGTCTCGGGCGAGGGGACGGTCTCGGGCGAAGGCGAGTAGGTCTCGGGCGACGGCACGGCCTCGGGCGAAGGCGTGTAGGTCTCGGGCGACGGCACGGCCTCGGGCGAAGGCGTGTAGGTCTCGGGCGAGGGGACGGTCTCGGGCGAAGGCGAGTAGGTCTCGGGCGACGGCGAGTAGGTCTCGGGCGACGGCACGGCCTCAGGCGAAGGCGAATAGGTCTCGGGCGAGGGGACGGCCTCGGGCGAAGGCGAGTAGGTCTCGGGCGACGGCGAGTAGGTCTCGGGCGACGGCACGGCCTCGGGCGAAGGCGAATAGGTCTCGGGCGACGGCGAGTAGGTCTCGGGCGACGGCACGGCCTCGGGCGAAGGCGAATAGGTCTCGGGCGAGGGGACGGCCTCGGGCGAAGGCGTGTAGGTCTCGGGCGACGGCACGGCCTCGGGCGAAGGCGAATAGGTCTCGGGCGAAGGCGAATAGGTCTCGGGCGACGGCACGGCCTCGGGCGAAGGCGTGTAGGTCTCGGGCGACGGCACGGCCTCGGGCGAAGGCGAATAGGTCTCGGGCGACGGCACGGCCTCGGGCGAAGGCGAATAGGTCTCGGGCGACGGCGAGTAGGTCTCGGGCGACGGCACGGCCTCGGGCGAAGGCGTGTAGGTCTCGGGCGAGGGGACGGCCTCGAGTGAAGGCGAGTAGGTCTCGGGCGACGGCGAGTAGATCTCGGGCGAGGGGACGGCCTCGGGCGACGGCGAGTATGTCTCGGGCGACGGGACGGCCTCGGGCGAAGGCGAATAGGTCTCGGGCGAGGGGACGGTCTCGGGCGAAGGCGAATAGGTCTCGGGCGACGGCGAGTAGGTCTCGGGCGACGGCACGGCCTCGGGCGAAGGCGTGTAGGTCTCGGGCGAGGGGACGGTCTCGGGCGAAGGCGAATAGGTCTCGGGCGACGGCACGGCCTCGGGCGAAGGCGTGTAGGTCTCGGGCGACGGCACGGCCTCGGGCGAAGGCGAATAGGTCTCGGGCGACGGCGAGTAGGTCTCGGGCGACGGCACGGCCTCGGGCGAAGGCGTGTAGGTCTCGGGCGAGGGGACGGCCTCGGGCGAAGGCGTGTAGGTCTCGGGCGAGGGGACGGCCTCGAGTGAAGGCGAGTAGGTCTCGGGCGACGGCGAGTAGGTCTCGGGCGACGGCACGGCCTCGGGCGAAGGCGAGTAGGTCTCGGGCGACGGCACGGCCTCGGGCGAAGGCGTGTAGGTCTCGGGCGAGGGGACGGCCTCGGGCGACGGCGAGTAGGTCTCGGGCGAGGGGACGGCCTCGGGCGACGGCGAGTAGGTCTCGGGCGACGGCACGGTCTCGGGAGACGGGACGGCCTCGGGCGACGGTGAGTAGGTCTCGGGCGACGGGACGGTCTCGGGAGTAGGCGGGTACGTCTCAGGCGACGGGACGGCCTCAGGCGTAGGGACGGCCGACTCCGGGGACGGTACTTGTACCGACTCTGGCGCGGGAGGCGACGGTGCTGCCGGGGAGGGCACAGGGGAAAGCTCTGAAGACGGTACAGGGGTCGGCTCGGGCGTGGGAATCGGAATGGGCTCCGGGTTGGGCGAGGCGATGGTTTCCGGCGATGGCGTCGATGGGAGCACGGGCGAAATTACGGGAATGGGCGACGGCGGCGGGGGAGGTGGTGAAACCAGCGCAGGTGACGGCGACAGCACCGGGACGGGAACGGGCGACGGCGACAGCACCGGGACGGGAACGGGCGACGGCGACAGCACCGGGACGGGAACGGGCGACGGCGACAGCACCGGGACGGGAACGGGCGACGGCGACAGCACCGGGACGGGAACGGGCGACGGCGAGGGCGAGGGCGACGGAGAGGGCGTGGTCACCGTGACGGGTCCAGAAATTGTGAGCGAGGCAGAGGAAGAGACAGGCCCACTTACGGATCCGCCCACGTTGATGTTTGTCAGGTCCAAGTTCGAGTTGACGGCAGCGACAGACTGGCTGATTTGCTGCGTGGGGTAAGGGTGGAGTGGAAGCGTGTCGGACGGCAGCGTGACCCCACGCGGCAGAGGTCGCCCCGCCCTTTCGAGCCGTCGGAGCGCAGGCTCGCCCACCTCTCCGCGTCCCTCTGCTCTCCCTCGCCACCCCCCTCCTCCCCCCCCCCTCCCGTCCCTCCCCCTCCCTCCCCCATCTCTTCTTGCCCCCTTCCCTCCCCCCCTTTTCACTTCTCCCTTCCCTCCCTTCCACCCCCCCCCCCCCGCGCCCTCCCGTTTCCCCTTCCCCCACGCCATCTCTTCTTGCCCCTTGTCCTCCTCCCTCCCCGCTTCCCGCGTCCCTCGGTTCCGCAGCTGCGACGCCCACAGACGCTCCCCCCCGGAAACCCGAGTCTGCGACGCTGCCGCCCGATGGTGCCGCCCGTCCGCCGCGACCCGCCAGAAGCGGCCTGCAGACGTCCTCACCTTGAGGTTTCTGCGTGCCGAACGGGTTGGGAGAGGAAGAGCGCGCTTAGGTGGCCGCGCGAAGGCGTTTGGGAGCGGAAGGGGCCGCGGGTCGCAAGGGTGCGCAGAGAGTTCACCGGACGCGGCCCCGGCGCCGCGGCCCAAACGCCCCTCGTGTGCGGCGGGCGAGAGCGCACCAAACCGAGAGCAAACCGGCCTCGCCCCCATTACTCGAGGGCACACCCCGTCGGAACGCACGCCGAGCGCGCGGCGCGCCCGCGAGGCCGTGGGTTTGCGCGACCGCCCGCAGACCAACGTTCCGGGGCGAGAAGTCCCAAACGCACCGAATCCCAAAGACGGGCTGCTGGGAGGCGAGCAGCAGCGCCGCGAGCAGCGCGAAACGCCGCGATCGCGCCATGGCAGACTCCCGACCCGGCCGGAGACAAGTCAAGTCCAGCGACGTCGAACGGCGTCTGCCGCGAGGGGATATGCCAGCAACCCGTCTGGGCCCGGCTTCAAGTACGGCCACACCCCCCCGGGGTCGAACGGATGGCGCGTGGAGCGTTGCGGCGGCCAGACCCGGGGCATCCCCACCCTCATCCGGCCGCTTCCAAAGCGACCTCGACGCGCCGAAGGCGCGATGCGGATCCTCGCCCCCCCCCCCCCGGGCCCGATCCTTTGCGCCGTGCGACGCGAGCGCCGTACAGCCCCTCGAAGACGTTTTTTCCTCCGTACACCCGCGGGGCGCGGGCGCGCACATGGCCAAACCCGTCGCCGCCGCGTCAGAGGCCCGAGCCGTGGCCGTCGAAGATCTTTGAAGCTCTTGTCAGAGTCGCACGGCCCCCCCCGAAACGTCAAAGGGCGCTCTGCGGTCGCGCCCCGCACCCCGGCGGTCTCGTGCCCGTGGGTCTGCGCCGCGTGGCGTCGTGTGGCGTTACGGCGCGGCCGCGTGCGCGCCAGACCCCTCGCCCACGCGGCGGAAGCCAGCGATCGCTCCGGCGGCACGCGACCCAAGTGCGAGGCGTTTTCGAACCATTCGAAACTCCGGGGCAGGCGGCGAAACGCGAAAGTCACCTGCTCTACCGCCCACCCCCCCGCGCGCTCGCGTTCTGGCGCCCGCCTAGAGCGAACGCGTGGACCGCCCCGCCCTTTCTGTCTCTCCTCGTTCCCCCCGCCCAGACCCTCACCCACACCCGCATCCCGACCCCCCTCCCCCGACCCCGTTCCCCCTTTCCCCCCAACCCCATCTCCCACTCTCCCCACCCAAGGTTAGCCATTTCGGTCGGCCTGCGCCCCTTCCCGCCCCCTCTCTCCACCGCCCGCCCGCAGCGTACGGCTTCTCTCACCCGTCGCCGCGCGTTTGTTAAGCGTTTCTCGTGCCGCGGACAGGCGTCGCTCTTGCCTCGAAGCGAGCGCCCCCTCCCGTCGCGCCCACGACCCCCCCCCCCCACGTCGGCCTTGTCGACTTGCCGTCCCGCGATCGGGGACCAAACGCGTCGTGCGCCCGCGTCTCTCGGATGCGATCGCGGCGCGTTCCCGCCTGCAATGGCGATACATATCTCTGTGGCGGATCTCGAACGGTTGTGTTCGTGCTTTTCCGACTCGCCGACGGTCCCGGCAGCCGACCCCCGACGCGCCGACGGTACTGCACGGGCGCCGGGGCCGCCACCGCGCGCCCGCGTCGAAAGCGCGCGCAGGCCGCCGAGCCGCGGACCCGCGTCAGATCCCCCGCGCTCGCGACGGCGGCTCCCGAAAAAGGCACCGTCGGATGACAATAGCACGAACGCGGCAGGAAAGGGAACGCCGCCGATCGACAACGCGCACCGCACCGGCGCGCGCGGTCGCGGAGCGTCCGGGAACGTTCCTCCTGCCGACGCCGGGGGCGCCGCGGGGGGGGGGGGAGGGAGGAGGGCTCGGCCGTACACACTCGAGGCCTCCCGCCCTCGGCCCCGTCGGCCCGCCCGCGCCGGCTGGAAGGCTCGCGGGCGCGCGCGGGACGATGGAAGGCGAGGACGCCCGAAGCGGATGGCGAGCGCAGGCTTCTCTTCTCTGCTGCATGGGCCAAAATGGCTAGGCCAACGCGCGTTTACAGGGTAGGGGGCGAGGGAGGTGGCGAGCAGCCACGGCCGCAGCTTTGCTGCTGCTCGCGCCTGGGACGAGGCGCGGGGCGGGACCGTGCGGCGGGCCGCGGTCGCTGGCGCGCGGGCCGAGTTCGGCGCAAATGATGCCAACGAGAGCGCCGCGCGAACCGAGCGGAGCGAGCTGGAGGGGCCGTGCACGCGACGGGCGGACCCGAAGGCACCAACGGGCGCCGTGGGCGCCTTTGGGGCGAGAGGGACTGCCCGGTGCGAACGGCAAAAGGCATCTGGTAAGTTTGTCCACCCTCTGTGCGGCTATTGGACCGTGGAGAGAGCATGGGGGGGGAAGAGGGTTGGAAGGAAGAGAGAGCTGCAGGTGAGAGTGCAGGCTGCTGAGGTGGCTGACGGCTGGCGTCGGCCGCAGAGGGGGAAAAAGAGGGGGGGCAGCGAAGGGGCGCCCGCCACGCCCGCGACGTCGCACCGCTCGCCCGCGCCGTCTCAAAAGCGTGCTTCATCCCGCGACGAAGCCGGAGCGACCGTGCCAAACCCCGCAAAGCGGCGTCCCGCCGGCTCGTAGGTTACACTGACGGGCAGGCGCCGCGAACGCTCGCTGCGTCGGCGTCGCGAGACGAGCAGGGAGGAGCCGGGTCGTACACCCTTTGCTTTCTCAAAGGGTACGGTGGGATGACGCTGCGAGGTTTCGTGCGATCTTGCAGCCATGCCTTGCGGGCTGCCAGGCGTAGAGGTCGATCGGGACCGCAGAGAGGCTTTCGCCGTAGAGGAGAGGTGGGTCGTATCGCTTGCCACGCGACAGAGCGACGCATCAGTCGCGCTGCTCGCTGGCCAAATTCGCCAGGGGGGTATGCCGATGGCTCTAATCGTGACCACCGCCGTGCTTGTGTCCGGGCCAGTTGTGTCCGGGCCAGGGGTGGCCGGGCCAGGGGTGGCCGGGGTGGCCGGGGTGGCCGGGGTGGCCGGGCTTCTCCTCGGGCTTCTCCTCGGGCTTCTCCTCGGGCTTCTCCTCGGGCTTCTCCTCGGGCTTCTCCTCGGGCTTCTCCTCGGTCTCCTTCTCCCCGGTCGTTGCCTCGAAGTTGGGTTGAATCGTCACACCAGTCCCGGAAAACGAGACCGCCGCCCCGGAGATGACATCGCCGTCGCCGGAGCCACCAGTATCAGTGATGACCGAGTTTGTGTTCGAGCCGATGCCCACGATCGTCTGGCTGACCGACTGCGTACGGTAGGGTGGGCACGGGAGTGGGCGAGTGGTGAGCGTTGATGCCACAGCTGCTGGGCGAGTCGCGGCGCAACGCGCGCCTCGCTCCAAGCAGACATCACACCGCCACACATACTCGCCATCAGAAACCAGACGCCGTGCCCTTCGTGGCGCCGGGCCCGTGCCGCGGTCCGCTCGCCCCACTCCCGACGCTGAGCGCTCCGCCGTCGCGTGCTTCCCTCCTCGCACCCTTCCCTCCCCCCCTTCCCCCCCGTCACTGCCCCATCCCGCCGCCGCCCGAGCGCTTCCCCCCCCCCCGCCCCCCAATCGGCCCCCCTCCGAGGCTGCGCCTCCGAGGGGAGACGCCTGAACCTTCGCGCCGCTCCCGCGCGGTCGCGACCGTACCTTGAGGGTGCTGCGGCGGGACGGATGGGGGGGTGCGGGATCGCGTTTGGATAGAAGCGCCGCGAGGGAACGAACGAGGCAGAGCGAATGCTAAGCTGCAAAGGCGCTGCGCCCGCATGGGCGTTGCGACCGGGGAGCGCCTCGCCGTCGCACCGTGAGTCGGACCGCAAGAACGGCGCCCGCGACCGCCGCGACGCGGATCCGCGCTCGCGCGGATCCGCCCAGAAGTCGACGCGATGCCGAGGGCATCCCAAAGCGCGGCGTGGGCGACCCAGAGCACGTCGCGGCCGCGACGGGCGAAGCGGCCCGGAGGAATTCTCTCCACGCACCGAATTCCGTAGATGGGTTGGCACCCGGCGCAGAGAAGCGCTGCTACGAGCGCGATGTGTGCGAGCCGCACCATGGCGTGCGCGTCTCTCGATCTAAAACAAGGTGATCTGTATGACTTTGCGGGGAAAGCCGAGGGGATATATATACACGGCCCGACACGCCAGATCGAAGGCGACGGCGCCCCTCCGGGGTCGAATGGGCGTCCTAGAGAGCGCCGTGTCGAGGCCCGAAGTGCTCTGCGACGGCACGCCCGCAATGCGTCCCCGAGAGTGGCGAGCATGGACGTGCGGAGACGAGGTTTGGAGCGTCGCGGTCTTGCGAGTTGGACCCCCGGCGTCGTCGGGAGTCGATAATGCGACCCCCCCTCCCCGGAGAACTTTCGGACCCCGAGGTCGGACGGACGCGCACGTCGCTGCTCTCTCCAGAGTATCGCGGCTGAGAGAGTCTCGCGTGCCCTCGGACGACGGCACGAACCTCGGCGCGCTTTACACAACCCACAGCGCGACCGGTCGGATGTCCCAGCGATGCGCGTTGTTTTGAGTCGTCCGCGCGTGCCGATGCATCCCGGCGCGGCTCTGCCACGTACGCACCGCCCCTCGTCCGGGATCGTTTTTACTGCAGAGTGTACCGCACGCTGCAATAGGGGGGACGCGATCCGCGCCGTTTGCCACGCAGGGCTTCGACGAGGCGACCCCGTGAGATTTTCAGGGGTCCGAGGCGACGGCACGCCAGAATTGCCTCTGCAGTAACGCTCCGCCAGCGCGCCCGGGCAAGCCGCGTCTCGCCTCCCGTATCCTTCCCCCCCCTTCCTCGCCCCCGGCCACGTTCCCCACGTCCCTCCCTCCCCCCCGCTCCTAGGTCGGCCCCTCCGAGCGAGAGTCGCGTCGCGTGCGGAGACCGCGCGCGTCGAAATTCCCGCCCGCCAGGACTTTGCTGTCATCGCAGCTCTCACACTTTCGCCTCGGTGTCGACACATCAAGCGTTTGGACGCGCGGTGCCGGCCATTTGCACCCCCATCTCTCCTCCCTAGCGTGCGCTGGCCCGCCCCATCCCCCGCGAGCGCTCCCCCTCCCCGTTCTACCCTCGTCCGCGGCTCCCGTCCCCCGAGGCACTTTCCGCCTCGTCGCCCCTTGGTCCCCCCCGGATCGCGCCCGAGCGCGGGTCGCCCATCCGAGCGGTCAAAGTTCGTCCAAAACCCCGTGCCGCTACGGCACGCGATTGGTTGCGCTGCCCGCGGCATTTTGCTTCGATCTCGAGCCCCGTGCGTGCACGCCGCCGCGGGACCCGCTGCGGGCAGGTCGCGAACGGGTTGCCGCCAGAGTGCGGGCGAGTAGACTAGCGGCGGATTCCCGCCGAGGCGGCTGGAGCAGGATCGGGGAGGGGTCGTACGCCCGTGCGGCGCGTACCGACGGATAATGAGCAGCGGTTGCGTATTTTTGCCGGCGGAGGCGGATCCGCTGAGGGCCGCTCGTCGCCGGCTCGGTTGCGGGGCCCGGCGGCTCTGCCGGCGCGGTGGGCAGCGCGCCGGCCGCCGCGCCGCGGACCGCCCCCGCGAGCCCGCGCCAGACTCCCCGCCCCCGCGACGGCGGCTCCCGAAAGGGCGCCGTCGAGTGACAATCGCACGAACGCGGCAGGGGGAGAGACAGCTGCCCACCGACGCGCGGTCGACGCGGCGATCGACAGCACGCACCGCACCGGCGCGCGCGGTCGCGGAGCGTCCGGGAACGTGCCTCCTGCCGGGGGGGCTCGGCCACACCCTTCCGAAGCCTCCCGCCGTTGGCCCCGTCGACCCGCCCGCGCCGGCGGGGAGGCTCGCGGGCGCGCGCCGGGACGGCGGAATGTGAGAGAGTCCGAAGCGGAGGGCGGGCGCGGTCTGCTTTTCTCCACCGCACGGGCCGAAACGGTGAGGCCGACGCGCGTTTGCAGGAGGGGGGCGAGGGAGATGGCGAGCGGCCACGGCCGCAGCTTTGCTGCTGCTCGCGCCTGGGACGAGGCACGGGGCGGGGCCGTGTGGCGAGCCGCGGTCGCTGGCGCGCGGGCCGCGTTCGATGCGAACGGCGCGAACGACAGCGCCGCGCGTACAGAGCGGTGCGAGCGAGAGGGAGCGCGCCCGCGACTGCCGGGCCGGAAGGCGCCGGCGGGCGCCGAGCGCGCCCACATCGAGAAGAGTGGGCGGCAGGGGACGCCGCGGTGAACTCGTGCGCGCCGTTTGCGGGTGGGTGACGAAAGGTAGGGCGTAGTCGTAAGAAAAGGGCGAAGGGGCAGAGGGGGCTAAAAGAGAGGAGAGGGCGAATTCCAAGCCGCCAAGGCGCCGGGCTTGCGCAACAGCTGCGGTCGAAAATGGCGCTGTCAGCCTCGCCGCCGTACGGAGAGACGGATAGCAAGAACGGTGACCTTGATCGTTCCGACACGGATTCCCGCGAGCGCTCTCCGCCGAAAAGTCGTCGAGACCTTGCGGGCGTCCAGAAGCGCGGCGCCGTCGACCCAGAGCACATTGCGGCCGTGTTGGGGAAGCGGCCCGGAGGAGTTCTCCCCACGCACCGAATGCCGTAGCTGGATCGGCACCCGAAGCAGAAAAGCGCTGCTACGAGCGCGACGTGTACGAGCTGCAGCATGGCGGACACGTCTCACGATCCGAAACGGGACGGACTAGATGACTTGCTGGAGAAGGCCATAGGGAGCACCGCGGTGTCTGCATCGTCACCTGAAAGAACTTGCGCTTTTGGCGATCCGCTCGTGCTGTCACCCACGAGCGGGCGGCCCGAGGCACCCGCGTGGGTGCTTGGTGTGATGGGGTCGGCCGCGGCGGCCTCCCTTTCCCTGGCCCCAAGCGGGGGCGGCCGGAATGGGCTGTGGAGGCAGCCGAGACGCTTCCTCTTCGGGGCGAGGAGAGGGCGGTTCCGCGAACGGCAGAGCTCCGCAAACGATAGGCGCAGATTCGGCGTTGTGTGGATGGGAACGACGACGTAAAACGGACAAACGGCCGCCGAGCGCTTCGTTTTGGGCGAGAACGGTGCCGGTATGCTAGCAGATGGAGGAGTCGCGAGTTTGGAGGAGGGCAGGGGGGGGTGGGGGGGAGAGGAGGAGCGAGCGACCGCCCCAAACCGCAAGAGGCGCGGGGAACAATCTCTGCCACGTCGCACACATCGACGTGGCTGCGATCGTGTGGAAAGAGCGTGCCGCGTGGCACGTCGTTTCGTTTTCGTGGCGTCCCCAAAGGTGGTCGCTTTGAGAGGAGGCGCGTGCATCGCTCGAGCAAAGGCGAGCATCCGCCAAGCCGTCCGCCTGCTATGGCCGCGCGCGCGACGCCCCCGGTCTTTGTTCGATTGGGAGAGGTTTCTTCCTCGTCTCTGCCTTTCGTGCCGTGCCCGCCGCGAGGGCGAGGTTCGCGCCCGGCGGGATGCCCTCGCCCCCCGGCGCCAGGTCGCCCTCGTCCGCCCGCGGGGCAAAGGCGAGGGGTGAGGCGAAACCGGTCTTGGTCCGTACGAGCAGGATCGCCGGCTTTTGCGCGCCGGCCCCGTCGTGCCCCGCTCGGCCCCACTTTGGTCCGCCTCGCCGCGCCCTCGCCCGTCTCGGCCGCCGCGCCGCCCCCCCACACTCTCGGCCGTCGCCCGCGCGCGCGCGCGCCTGCGGCCGCTCTGGCGCCCACCGCCTACCGCGGGCCCCCGGGCGCCCCGACGGCGCAGACGTGACCGCGCTCCGTCGCCCACCGCCGCACCGCATCGCGTTCGGCCTCGATCGGGAAAGTATCGCGCCGACCGATGGACGCCGGCCTCGACTCTTGCGCCGACTGCCGCGAGGCGTCTTACAAGTGTGCGTCCGCGCGCGGCGACGCGGGGCGCCCGCCTCTGCGGCCGAAACGCGCGCGGCGGCGCGGCGCCTCCGCTTTTTGCGATCGAAACGCGCGCGGTGGGCGTGCCAACGCGATCCGCGGTCGCGGAGGGTGCCCCGACGGCGCCCCGCGCGGCCGCTGGGACTGTCGACAACGGCGGGCCCGGGGCGGAGGCGGGGACCGCGGTCGGGCGCGTCGCGCTGCGTCCGCGAGCCTTCCCCTCGCCTCGCCTCCCTTTGCCGATTCTCCCCGCGCCGCTCGTCCTTTCCGCGCGTTCACACGATCCCTTGATTTGCTTCGCAGGCCTCGACAAGAACAACTACGACAAGGACAAGTGCGCGGACCAGTTTGAGGCGTACAAGGCTTGCAAAAAGCAGCAGGTGCGATGGGGAGCGGTGCGGGGCACGATCGAGGGGAATGGGCGGGACGGAGCGCTCTCGCGCGGCCTCTGGGGCGCTGGGCGGGACGGAGCGCTCGCGCGCGGCCTCTGGGGCGCTGGGCGGGACGGAGCGCTCTCGCGCGGCCTCTGGGGCGCCGGGCGGGACGGAGCGCTCTCGCGCGGCCTCTGGGGCGCCGGGCGGGACGGAGCGCTCTCGCGCGGCCTCTGGGGCGCCGGGCGGGACGGAGCGCTCGTGTGGGGCCGCCTGCTCTTCGCGCCGGTTCGTTCTCGCGACGCCGTTCCGCCCTCTCTCCCTTTGTCGCGCAGCTGGACGAGAGGCGCCGCGAGAGAGAAGCCAGGGCAAAGCAGAACGGCGGCACCTTCATCTGGTGATCCCGCGCCTCGCCGCGATGGCTCCTTCCCTGCTCGCGGCGCTGTCTGCGGCGCGACGGTCGCTGCGCGTCGCCTCGCTCTGCGCAGCCGGGTCGCCCGGGGGCGGTCTGCCCCGCGCCGTCGCTGCTCTGCGTTCGCGCTGCGCTGGCAGCGGTGCGCTGGCCCGGCCGCCGCCCTCGCGCGGCTCTTGCAGCTCCTCGTCCGCCCTCGGCTTGCCGCACGCCGCCTCGGGCAAACCATCGGCTCCCCCTGCGGCTTCCCTCGTCGGCGCCGCAGCCCTCTTCCGCTCGGCCCGCCCCCCTCCGTTCGCGCTCCGCTCCATGTCCTCGCGCGGCCCGCCGCGCCACAAGCGCGACCGGTCTGCGCCGCCGCCCCCCTCGCCTGACGTGCCGATCCGCAACGAGGCCATCCCCGTCGCCCCGGACGGCATGGTTCGCCTGGTCGACATGCAGGCGTCGTGGGTCGTCCCCGAGCTCGACGAGGAGAGAGCGACCAACTACCGCGAGGCCGCCATCGAAGGCATGGCCGAGGAGCAGCTGCGGACCTTTCGGACGCACCTGGGCAAGCGCAAGGGCGGCCGGCCGGCGGGCAAGGGCCGCAAGGGCAAGGGCGCGCTCTCCGACAGCGACGTTGAGGACGACGAGGGCGGCTCTGGAAGCAAGCGCGGCAGGGGCAACGCGGGCTCGGACGCCGACGACGTGGACCTGAGCGTGCTGGACGCGCTGATGCCGCCGCCAGAGGGCGCCGGCGCGGGCAGGGACGGCCCAGGCGGCGCGGGCGCGGCCGACCGCGGCGGCCCATCGGCGTCGCTGCTGGTCCGCGCAGCGCAGGGCGAAGCTCCTTCGGAGGCGGACGCGTCGGTCGCGTCGACCGGATCTGACGGTCCCTCGACGGCTTCCGAGGCCGCCCCCTTGGGCCCACCCGTCGAGCCCGTTCGCCTGCGCGCGGAGCACTTTGCGACCATCTCGGCGCGCGTCGCGGAGGGCACGGCCCACGACGCGAACGTGGACTTTGCCGAGGAGCCCGAGCGGGACGGCGCGGCGGCGGTGGGCGAGATCGCCGTCGGTGCCGTCGCCGGCGGCGCGACCGCCGACGTCGAGGAGGCCGCGGGCCCTCGGCGCCCCCCCGCGCGTCCCTCGTCGTCGTCCGCGCAGGTCGTGCACATCACGCAGGCGATCGAGCTGGCCGAGTCGCTTTCCCTGGACCTGGTCCTGGTCACGGACTCGGCCAAGCCGCCCGTGGTGCGCATCGCCGACTCGAGCAAGCTCGGCTACGAGGCGCGCCTCAAGGCCAAGGCCGCGGCGCGCGCGGCGCGCGAGCGCCAAAAGCTTGCCGACCCCAAGGAGATCCGTCTGACGCTGCGCGGCGACGAGCGCGACAACGCGCTCAAGCTCGAGAAGGCTCGCGAGTACCTCGCCGTGGGTCAGCACGTGCGCATCTCCGTCGTCTGCAAGGGGCGTGACCCGCTCCCGGCCGGCCGGCAGGCGCTGCTCGAGGCCGTCGACCGGCTCGCCGACCTGGGCGAGGTGGGCGGGGGCGGACTGCCGGCCAAGGCCCAGAGGAAGCGCTGGTCCGCGCTGATCCAACCTAGCAAGTGAAAGTCGCGGAAGCAGCGACGAGCCGAACGGCCCGAAAGCAGGCGCCCGGGTCGCCCCGGCTCGTCTCGCTTCGTTTTTGACAGCTTTGGCCCCTCCGGAGCCCATCTCACGCCCGCTTTTTTCCCCCGTTCGACGCGCGCGGCCTGTGATCTCTGCCACGGAGTGCGCCCCTCTGGTCGGCGCTGCGAATACACGCGATCGGGGCCGCAGAGATGCAAGGGGAAAAACGAGCGGGAGAGAAGCAGAGAGAGGCGAGGCCGGATGGAGAGCAAGAGAGGGGGAGAGGAGGGGTCGAGGAGCGCGACAGCGGCGAGAGAGAAGCTAAGATGCCTCGGCGATCGGCGACGGCGGGAGCGACGGGAAGGGGGAAGCGACGGCGCAACGGTCGGCGGCGGCGGGAAAAGGGCGGCGGCAGCCCAACGGTCGGCGGAGGCGGGAAAAGGGCGGCGGCAGCCCAACGGTCGGCGGCGACGGGCGAAAAACGGCGGCAGCCCAACGTTCGGCGGCGGCGGGCGAAAAGCGGCGGCAGCCCGACGATCGGCGGCAGGGGGCGGAAAGCGGCGGCGGGCGAAACGCGGCGACGGCTCGGCGATGGGCCGCGCCGGTTGCGCAGCTCGGAAACGAAACGACACACGGAACGGTTGGGGGGGGGCGCGAGAAGAGAGAGAGAGAAAAAGCGGGGGAAAACCCGAGAGCATGCGAGGGCGCGGCGGGGCGGGCGAGAGGCGAGGCGAGGAGGCGAGCTTGCATGAGGACGAGGGCGGGCGCGACCGCGCGTGCAGACGCCAGAGGCGATGTCGCCAGGTCGTGTGCGCAGACGCGACGGGAACGGCAGGCGGAAAATGCGCGCACAAACCGCCCCTCGCGCGCCTCGCCTCCCCCCCCCCCCGCCCCAGCCCCTCGTCCCGGCCACGTCGCCTGCTCACTTCCTGCGCCGGCGGCGCTCGCCGTTCTGCTTCTTGCGGTGCTTCTTGGCGGGCCGAGTCTTCTTGAGCCTGTTGAGCAGCTTGTCCGGGTTGCTCGAGGCGCGCGCCGTGGGCGGCAGCGGCGCGCCGTCCGCCTCCATGGCGTCGGCCTTTGCGGCCTGCGGCGCGGGCGCCGCGGTCTCCATCGCCTCCTCCAGCTTGCCCTCGGCGCGCAGCTTGTCCGTGAGCGTCGGCGCCGCGAGCGCCGCCTCCATGGCCGCCTCGCGGCGAGCTTCGTCCTCCTGCGCCCACTCGGTCTTCGACACGATCTCCCGACGAACGTTGCGGAAGTGGCGCTTCGCCTTCGAGCGGATGCTCTTTGCCATCGTGCAGGCGAGAAGAAGGGCGGGGCGCGACGGCGCGGGGACGGGAGGGGGGGAGGGGGGGCGGCCGGGCGCACGAAGGGACGCGCGGAGGAAAAGCGAGGGAGGCGCAGGAGTTGCTCGGTCGCGTGCGAGCGATGTGCTGCCCCCGGGACGTTCGGGGCTGCAAGGTTGGCGGCGTCCGGGCGTGCCGAAGCAAAGACGCGGCGTGCGGGCGCCCGCTCGCGCGCGCGCGCCGGCGGATTCGGCGGGCGGGGGGCGCGCGCGCTCCCCCTCGCGGCGGCATGCAAAGGCGGGAAGCGGAGCGGGGCGGGGGGGGGGGGAGGGGAGGGGGGGCAG
>PGFX01000144.1:0-19784 GCA_003612995.1 Prototheca bovis | reverse complement strand
GTCTCGCGCGAGACGAGCTCTGGCCTCGAGACGCGACGGCGACCGCGCCCGCCGAGCCTTGCCCCCGATCGCATCGTCCCTGCTTCCGCCCGCGCCTCGCCGCGAGCGGCCCATCGCCCGGCCCGTCGGTCCCCCCCCCGGCGCGCCCCCTCCCCCCCGCCGGCACCTTCGGGCGTCCGTGCTCGCCCGCCGCGTCCTCGCTTTCGCACACCATCGCGATGCTGTCTCGCGTCGCCGCCGGCGCCCGCTCCGTGGCCCGCGCGGTCGCTCCCGTCCGCGGGTTTGCGGCCGAGTCGGCCTCGTGGGGCCGCGACCTCCGCGTCGCCTCTGGCGTCCCCCCCGTCTACTCGGAGCGCGACATTGTCATCTACTCGCCCGCGCGCGTCGCCGGCCAGCAGGGACTCGCCCAGACCATCGAGGGAGGTGCGCGCGGACCGCGGAGCGAGCAGGAGGGGTGGTGGAGCAGTCGGGAGCGGACCGCGGAGCGAGCAGGAGCGGAGCGGAGCGGTGCGGAGGATGCTGGCGGGACTGCCCTTGCCTGCCCCGTTCCCTTCCCACCGTGCCCCCCATCTGCCTGCCCCGCGCCCCCTTTCCATGTACCATCTGCCTGTCCCCCACCCCTCCCTCTGCTGCGCTCACCCCCCTCGCC
The DNA here is from genome assembly GCA_003612995.1 of Prototheca bovis. Classification (NCBI taxonomy): domain Eukaryota; kingdom Viridiplantae; phylum Chlorophyta; class Trebouxiophyceae; order Chlorellales; family Chlorellaceae; genus Prototheca; species Prototheca bovis. The sequence continues at coordinate 19,135 of PGFX01000144.1, read as the reverse complement.
CTCCTCCCCCTGTCCCTCTTCCCCGGCCACCTGCCGCGCGCCCCCCTCCCCCTCGCCCTCCTCCCCGCCCACCTGCTGCGCTCACGCCTCTTCTCGCTCTTGTTTTCTCGCGGCAGGCGGTCCTGCTTGGAAGGTGTACATTCCTCCGTCGCTCAAGTGGGCCAACCCTCTGATGGGCTGGACGTCGACGTGCGACCCCCTGGAGAACGTGGGCAAGCACATGTACTTCTCCTCCAAGGAGGCCGCGGTCGAGTTTGCCGAGTCGCACGAGTGGACCTACAAGGTCGTCGACCCCCAGCCCCGCTCGCACCGCCGCCCCAAGCGCTTCCAGGGCTACGGCGACAACTTCTCCACCGCCCGCCACGGCATCCCCGTCGGCGGACTCCGCTCCGAGCAAAAGTAGAGGAGGAAACGGCGCAGTTTTTAAACCCCCCACCAACGGGGGACACGCGAGAAAACCCGCAGCCACGGCCCGCAATCAGCCCAAAAAATCCATAAGCCCCCAAAGGGAGCACGCACGACCCAACGGGAGAGAGTGCACCCATCCCCCCCCCCCCAAAAAAAAAAGGCACATGCATGCTCCGGCGGGAGGATCCTCTTTGGATTGCTGCGGCTTTGCGCGCCGAGGGAGCGGGCTCGCCCGTAGAAGATTCGATGTCTGTGAAGGTCCTAGAAGAGGCGGAGAAAGAGACAGAAAGGGGCGAGCATGTGGGGGCGGAAAGAAAGCAACAAAGCGACCTCTCCGTGGGGAGGCGAAAGAGAGGGGTGCGGGGGAAAGGGGCCCTCTCGCGGCGGACGATCGGCGCAGAGAGTCGCACGGGCGGGCGACCGAGCGCGCGCGCGTGGCGGCTCGCGACATCGTCAGTCCGCGACCCCGCGCACTCGACGCAGCGGTAGGGGCGTTACACGCTGGCGCGTCGCGGGCGGGGCCGCAGGGCGCGACGGCAACCGCCCAAAGGGGGCGGGGGGAGGAGAGGGTGGAATCCGCAAAAGGGCGAACGTGATCGCGCAGAGGGCGAACGAGGCGCGTCGCCACCTCGTCCCGCTCGTGCGCACTCGCGTCTCGCCAGCGCTCGCCAGCGCCCGTACGTCTCACCAGCGCTCTCCAGCGCTCGTGCGCACGTGCACCTCTCCGGCCCCCGTGCGCCCGCGGCCCCCGCGCGTCCGGTTCGCTCCCGTCGGCGCGTCGTGTGTTGTCGTTTTCCCGTTTCCCTCGACTTTTCATTTCGGGTGTTCTGCCTTTTGTTTCTGCGTTCAGCTCTTTCCGCTCGAGAAAAAAAGAAAAAAAGCAGGGCGCCTCGGGCGTCGGTCGGTTTCGTCGGTCAACTTAGGCGTCCTTTTGGGCTTCCCTGAGGACCTTGACGACGGATGGGAAGGAGAACCACTCTGGGATGTCTGCTCCGTCTCGGAGCATCTTGCGGAACTTGGTTCCGGAGAGCGAGAGTTTTTTGAGTCCCTTTGCGGCGGCGACGTCTGCGGTGACAAAGCCGTCGGTTTCGGTGTAGACGATGTTGAGGGAGGGGACGAGCGCGACGGAGAGGGGTGGCCGTTCGTACTTGCTGGCAAACTCCTGGGCGTCGTAGGCTCCGTAAAAGTCCTCGCCGGTGATGGAGCTCTTGCATCCGGCCATGTCTCTGCCGATGATGAAGCGCGTGCAGCCGTAGTTGCGCCGCACGATCATGTGCTGGAGCGCCTCGCGCGGTCCGGCCATGTGCATCGAGTAGGGCAGAAACGCCCAGCGGAGGCGGGGGTTGTTGGTCTCCTCGGCGAGCGCCTCGTAGGTGCGGTGGCGGACGTCGCCGGGGATATCGTCCTCCTGGGTCGGGCCGACGGTGGGGTGCACCAGCACGACGGCGGCGGCGCCGTCGCCCTCGGCGGCCGCGTCGCCCTCGGCGGCGACCGCCTCGCCGGCGCGCGTCAGCAGCTCGTAGTGCGCGCGGTGGATCGGGTTGCGGCACTGGAAGGCCAGCACCGGCGCGCGCGGGGGCAGCGTGGCGCGCACCTCGGCGGGCGTCGCGCAGCGGAAGCCGCGCTCCGGCAGCGCCAGCACGCGCACGGGTCCGGCCACGTACACGGGCCCGCGCTCGCAGGCGATCATGCGCACCGCGGGGTGCTCCAGCGACGAGGTGCCGTAGCAGCCCAGCGCCTCCACGGCCTTGTCGGGACGGAACGTCTCCTCCACGTCCACCACGGCCAGGTCCCGGCCGCGGTACGTGAGCAGCACCCGATCACCCACCTCGACGCCGTCCTCCTCGCGAACGTCCAGAACGATCGGAAGACCGAGGGGCAAACCCGGACCCCACGCGTCGTCCGAGGGAAGACGCGCGTCGCGAACCACGCTCTCGTACGCCTCGCGGCCCAAAAAGCCACGCAGCGGCGAAAAGCCGCCCACGCCGAGAAGCTCCACGTCGCACGCGTTGCGGTCGCTCGCCTCGATGCGCTTCGTCGCGCCAGAAACCAAAGCAGACGCCTCCGAAGGATCGCGAACAACCAGATCCACCAGATCGCCACCGCCGTACGGAAGGATCAGACCGTCGGGACCAAACGGAACCGAAGACGCGCCAGGCGCCCCAGACGACGCCGACGACGCGCGCGGAACAACGGAGCCGGAGCGGCCACGCGAAGAAGAAGAAGAAGAAGAAGAAGAAGAAGAAGAAGAACGACCCATCGACCAAGAACGAACCGAGGGAGAAGACGAAGAAGGCGCGCTGCGGGCCAGAACGGAAAAGGGGAGGGGAGGGGGAGGGGGGTGACGACCACCCGAAAAGCGACCGGCGAAACATGGCCACCCAAAGAGCGACCGGCGGAAGACCACCGCCAGACCTCCCTCCCCACCCAAAGGGCGACCGGCGGAAGACCACCGCCAGACCTCCCTCCCCACCCAAAGGGCGACCGGCGGAAGACCACCGCCAGACCTCCCTCCCCACCCAAAGCCCCCCACTCTCCGCACTCCCTCCCTCGCTGCGCTCCGCCCTCTCTCTCTCTCCGGGCCTCGTGGCGCTGCCGCCTCCGCCCCCTCTCCACCCCCTCTCCCTCCCCCGGCCTCCACCCCCCACCCCCCGACCCCCATCGCGATCCGGGCGTGCCGCGATCACGTGCGCGCCGGATGCCGACGGCGCGGAGGCGTGCGCGCGACAGAGGGGGAAACCGGGCCCACGGCCCGCCCGACGCCCTGCTCGCACCTGCAGATCGAGCGCGGCGCCGCGGCGCGACGCGCCACGGGGCGCGCGGCGGCGCGGGCGGCCGGGCGCAGGCCGCCGACCGCGGGGGTCGGCGCGACGACGCCGCGCGTGGCGCGGGAGGCGATCGCGGGCATGGCGAGCGAAAGCAGAAACGGACGGGGGAGGCGCAAACGCACCGGGCTCTGGCAACGCCCACGCACGGCGCGCAGGGTCCGCCCGCGGGCCGGGGGGGGCGCCCACGACCCGCGCGCGCCCTCTGCGCATTTGCTGGTACCCCCCGGCTCGACCCGATCGGCGGCGCCGCGGGTGCGGGGAAAGGGGGGGGGGGGGGGCGGACCCCCGAGGACGGCGCGGTGCGCTTTCCGGCGCAGAGGGAGCGGGGTGGCGCGCGATGCGACAACTTTTGCAGCCAGGGGGGACGCGAGCGCCACGCGGAATCCCGGATGGAGGTCGGGCCGGCCGGAGAGCGGCGTCCGAGGGGGCTCATCCGCCGTCGCCAAAAAAAGGCCCCGACAGCACCCGCCCAGCTCCAGCTCCCCCCCGCTCGCGTCGGCGCGCTTTGTCGGGGCGGCAAAAATGCTGCAAAAAATCGTACGTTTCCCATGCTTTGTTTCAGCGCAGAACGGAGGTGCACGTCGCGGGATTGCGCTCCGAGATGGAGAAAAAAACGCAAACGGCCGGTGCTGCCCTCTCGGTCGCTTGCGTCTGCACGTCCCATCACTCCGCGTCCCACGCCCGAACGCGACGTTCGTCGGCCCCATCCTCGCTCTCGCACTTGCGTCTTACTCGATGCTGAAGCGCAGGCCGCAAGCACAGGGATGCCGGCGGCGGCGAGGGAGAGAGGGCGGCAAGGGGCATGCGAGAGGGTGAGGGCAGAAGCGGCGGGAAAGCGGGCAAAGGAGGCGGGTGGAAAAAATCGAGGTCGACCAAAAGGAGCCGGGGAGGCGGAAAGAGAGCGACGACGGAGGAAAGAGAAGGGGGGGGGGGAGGGGCGAAAGGGGCGGAGGGATCGGAAAGGGGGGTACAGGGGCAGTGGCAGGGATGGCGGGCGGGGGGCAGAGAGGCGGTCATGAATTCGCTCACGCGCGGAGCAGGAGCGGGGCGAGGGCTCTTTGCCGAGGGCTAGAGACGCGCGTGTGCGCACGTATGCGCGTGCGAGTGCAGACGAGGGGACGGAGCGGGAAAGGGGAGGCGAACGCCGGTCGCACCGTGGTCGTGGGCGTTCGGGGCGACGGCGGGCGCTGGCGACAAGAGCGGCCGAGGGAGCTCGACCGGCGGCTCGAGCGGCTCGCAGGGGTCGCGAGGCGCGGGGAGCGACGGAGCGGCCTGGGAGGAACGGGCTGCACCTCCGGGGGAGGCGCGTTCCTCACACGGCGAAAACCGGGAAGACGCGGTGGAGACCGAAACGGGACGAGACGATGCCAGCGGATCCCGGCGCACGCGTGAGAGGAAAAAAAAAAGAAAGAAGGGAGAGGGGGGACGACCCGCGATCAGCAACGGTCCAACGATGGACGTCGACGCACGGGAAACGTCGCCGCGACAACGGCGCGGTGGGGTGGGCGCGATGAATCGGGGCGTCTGTCGAGTGACGGAGACGGGTGGGTTGCGCTGCACGGCGGAGGAGGAACTCTGGCAGCCAAGGGGCTCGAGGATGGAGGGGAGAAGTGCGCGATCGAGCGGAAGCTCGCCCAAGAGACGCGGGACGGAGGCGGATCGGGGCGCAAAGGGCTTGACGGGCGCTGAGCCTGGCGCGTCGGAGAACCTGCGCAGCGAGCGCAATGGGGAAGGGGAGAGAGCAGCGCTTCGATCGCAGATGCCGTCGGAGAGCCACGCAGATGGCCGGGCCGCACCAGGAGTGGGGAGCAATACGGCAAGACCGCACGGCATAGCGGCAAGGGGAGGCCGTGGGTCGGCGCTGCGACGCGGCGGAGCGGCGAGGAAAGACGGCGCGAGCGGACCGCCGCACAGCAGACGACACGGTTAAAGGCGGCAGCGGCCTGGAGAGAGAAAGGGGGGAGGGAGGGGGGCAGGCGTGGCGACGGAGGAGCTGGGCGGATCGCGAGGCGGGCGCGCGAAACGATGCGATACGGGGACCCGAGACGCGCACAGGCAGCGGGGAGGAGGGGGTAGCGAACAAAAAATGGGTCGGGGGGAGGGAGGGAGGGGGGGATGGGGGAGGACGAGCGGAAACGAAAGGAAACGGGCGAGCGCAGTCTGCGGGCGCAAAGGAGCAAGCACAAAACGGGAAAGAGAGGAGAAAGATAGAAATAGAGATGAAGAAAGGAAGAGAGAGGCGGGGAGGCTCGAGGCGGGGGGCACAACGGCGGGGGCGAGAAGGAACGGTATGCGGAAGCGCCGGCGGGTCGCGGGATCCCCAACGGCGCTTCGGGGCCCTGCAGGCGCCGTGCGAGGTTTGAGCGGCGCGAATGCCGTCGCGAACAGCGGGAAAACGAGGAGGAAAAAAAAAAAAGGGCGTTGTGCGACGCAGGGAGATGAAAGCGCCAGGGAGGCTGCGCAGGAGGCGCATCGGGGAGAAAAAGGGGGAAAGCAGGCGTGCGGGGGGAAGGAAAGGGAGAGCGCGCGCGACGAACGTCGTCGCGCGCGATAAACACGCGAGGGAGAAAGAGAGGGGACGGCGACAAAGGCTACGGAAGAGCGGTGGCGGGAAGGGAGCGGGGGAGGGAGGGAGGGAGGGGGGAGGGGGGGGAAGCGCGGGACAAACGAGCGGGCCGCAGGGGCTAGCCGCGCCAGAGGCGTCCGTCAAGAGGGGTCTGGGGAAGGCGGAGCGCACGCGAGGGAGGAATCGGGAAAGAAGGGCGCTGGCGGGAACGGGGAAACGCCACAGGGAGAGCAGAATTGGCTGCTCGGATGGGCATGGCGGGAGGGAACGCGGGGGGAAGAGGTCGGGCGGGCCCCGAGAGCAAGCCATCGGGGCGAGGGACGAAGGGGTGGAAAAGGGAGGAGGAGGAAGGGGAAGGCGAGGCAAGGCACGGGGCGGACGAAGAATAGGATGAAACCGAGAGGGAAAAAAAAAAAAGGATTGAAGAGGCAGACGGGGCCGGGATGAGGACAGGGGGCGTGGAGGGAGGAGGGAGGGAGGGGGGCTAGAGCCCTCGAGGGGAGCGGACGAAGGCGCATCGTGAGGACGCGCAGGGAAGAGAGAGTGGCGCGGCGCGCCTCGTCGCTTGTCCCCTCGAGAGGCGCGAATAACGTAAGAACGCAACCTCTGGAGCGGAAAACTGGGCGGTTGGGTGGGCAAGGGGGTGCAAGAGGAGGAGGGAGGGAAGGAGGAGCCGAGAGTGGCGGAGCAGGTACAACGGAAAAGGCGAAGCTTGGGAGACGAGCCGATAGAGGCCAGGCGAGGGGCGGCGAGGCGAAAGCGCGTGGTCGCGAGAGCCTCCCGACGTGTTTGGAGAGGAGAGAGCGACGGGAAGGGAGAGACGGAGAGAAAGAGGCGAGAGGGTGGCCTTTGCGGGCACGCGGCGGGAGCGGAAGGAGCGCAAGCGTTGAGCCGGGGGCGAGGGCGGAGGACGGCGCGGCCGAGCGGCCGCGAGGTCGGCGAGGGGCGCGACGGGAAGCGCACGGTCCCAGGGATGCAAGAGGGTGGTGACTGGAGATCGCAAAAGGAAGGAGAAGAGACCCGCGGAGGCGAGCCGCGCGTCGGAGCGGGAGCGGCGGCTGCGCGCCGAGGGAGGGGCGGCGCAAGGCGACGCGCGAAGATCCCTCCCCTCCCAGCCGGTCGCGGAGCGGCGGCAGCGCCGGAAGACGCAGCCGGGCCCGCCCGGGAGCGTTCAAGCTCAGAGGCGGACAGACATTGGCACGTCCGCACCGCGGCCAGAGGGGGGAAGGAGAAGTGCGCGAGGCGCCCCGGGCTGCTCCTCTCGCGCCGCACCGCCTCGACCGCAGCGGCCAGGAGCCGGAGGGGGACGATGCGACGCGCAAGAGGATGAGCGGAGGAGAGTGGCGCGACGGGAGGGCGAGAAAAGGAAGGGCGAAAGCGATGAAACGGACGAGAGGGCGTCGGGCGAGCGGGCTCGCGGCGACGGCGCGAGCGTGCGCGCGGGGAAAAGGGGGGAAAAGGCAGGGTCAACGGACGGCGGGGTGTGATGAGCGAGCCCGTCGCACCCCAGCGGAAGCGTGGAAGGAAGAGGGGGAGCGAAGAGCGCGCGAGTGAACCGGAACCGAGATGCGAGCAGGGAACGGATCGTCGAAGCGGGGCCAAGGGAAAGGCGTGAAAAACCGCGAGCGACGGCGGCGACGACGGCGGTTCGCTTGCGACCCTTCGCCGCACCCGGCGGCCTGCGCGGGTGCGCGCGAGGGCCGGTGAGCGTGCTGACGCGTTGTCGGGAGTAAGAGGGCCTGCGAAATGGCCGAGGCCTATGGTCGGCCCTCTCGCTCCCGACAGACGCGCTCGATCGAGTGGGGACGTAGCGGCTGCGAAGGGGAGCGGCGGGCGCCCTGACCCCTCCCCGCCCCGAGCAGAGCACGGGAAGGAAAGGAGGAGAGGGAAGAGGAGGGGACAGGGAGCGCCGCGCCACGCCCCCGCCGCGAGCCGGAGAGATGCGGCGAAGGAAGAGGCGAGATGTCCGGGATGGAGGGCGGAAGCGGAGAGCGAGGGCGGGGGGGGGGTGTCGGAGGAGAGAGGAGGGCGAGGGTGTCGGCGGCGGGGACGGTGCGCAAGAGGGAGCCGAAGAGCTCTGGCCGACCGCACGCGTTCGGCGGGCGCCGGGAGAGGCGCGGTGGGAGACCAGAGCCGTCCCGGGACGCGGACGCGCCCCGACCGCGCGTCGAAGCAAAGGCCAAAGGTCAACGCGGGCGCGGCGAGGGTGGGGTGGGACAGGTCGGGCCGAGGAGGGGATGGAGCGTGCAGCATCGGGCGAGGCAGGGGCGCGTCAGAGCGGCGCGGGAGCCCCCACGATCACGGGCCGGAGCCGACGCAGGCGGGCCGCTCAAAAACCCTCCCCCGATGTCCTCTGGCCGCCGGCGGCCGCGGAGAAAGTGGGCGCGGCGCTCCAGAGCGACCGCAGCGCGGCCCCGACGGTGCTCGGCTCGTCGCGACGTGGGGACACGTCCCCGGACGAGCGCGAGATGGGCGAGCCGCCGCGCCCAGAGCCGGCCGCGGCGCCCGCGACGGCCCACGAAAGCGTCGGGCTCTGCGTCGCCGACTCGTCGGCCGACGAGGCGCGCGACTCGACGCGGATCGCGCGCGGCGCCGAGGTCGTGGGCGAGGCCACGGGCGAGCGGGTCTGCGACGAGAGTGCGGACGACGATGCTGCGGCGGCGCGCGAGGGCGCCGCCGCAGCCACCGCCGCCGCCGCCGCACCGCGCGCGAAGGCAAACCCGTCGGGCGATGCCGGCTCGGCGCCGAGACAGAGGCGGCCGAGGTCGTCGCCCAACAGCTCGCTCAGCATCGGGCCGCGGGGTCCCCCCACGGCGCCCCCAGAGCCGGAAAAGGGCGACGACCACGATGAGAGCGACGGAACGGACGTGTCCTGGCCGGCGGCCGCGGACGAGGTGTGGGGCGAGCCTCGTCCGCGGCCACCGCCGAGGGGCGCGTGCGTCCCGTCGACCGCCTCGACCAGTGGGGCGTCGCTCAGCCAGGCGGGCGACGCGGCGTCGCGAAACGAACCGGACGAGAGCGGGGTCGAGATTTGCGTCGAGGGCTGCGACTGGAGCGACGCGGAAAGGGTCGCGGAGGTCCCGGCCAGCGACGCGGAGAGGGCCGCGGGCGTCCAGGCCAGGCTCGCGGGCAGGCCGGTCGCGGCCTCGCGGCTGGCGGGACGGCGCTCGATGGGCGTCGCGCGGGCCTCCGTCGCCGTCGCCGTGCTGGCCTCGGCGCCGCTCGCCTGGGACGAGGCGAGGTCGGCGCGGCAGAGCCGCGAGGCGGCCCAGAGCCTCGCGTCGTCGCCGAGCAGGCTCGACTGGTTCACGGTGGCGGCCAGGGGCGCGGCGCGGGAAGGGGAGGGAGACGCGGGACGGAGGGGGGGGACCTCGTAGCGTCCAGAGTCGGCGCCGGGGCGAAACGCACCGCCGCGGTGGGAGGCGGACGAGAGGCGGCCGGAGGAGCCGTAGGGCGACGAGCACGTGGACGAGGACGGCGACCCGGCCGAGTCGCTGCCGACGAGCGCAAAGGTGGGCGGGGAGGCGAACGACGGGAGCGCCGCGGCCAGCGACGAGGGGGCGCCGTGGGCGCCAAACGAGGAGCCCGGGGCGACGGCGCCTGCCGAGGGCGCCGCGAACGCGCCTTGCGCGTTCAATCCCACGGACGCGCCGCCCCCGCCCGGCAGCGCGACGCCGGCGAGGATCTGCAACGCGGCCTGCTCGGGCGACAGCGCGTTGCCGCCCGGCGCCTGGAGCGCGCCCGAGGAGAGCGCGGCCAGCACCGAGAGCGCCTGGGCTTGGGCCTGCGCGGCGGCGTCAAAGCCGCCGCGGGCTGTGCCGCGCTGGCGCGTGGAGTCGCGGCCGCCGCCCGCGGCGCCGCGGTCCGAAAGGCGCGCGGGCTGGCCGAGGCGCTCGGTCTCGACCGCCCACGGGGCGGTCCGGGCCCCGCGTCCGCGGCCGCGCCTGTCGCCGAGGCCGGCGTCGCCGCGAGCCCAGGCGCGGTCGCCGGGCCCCGTGGGCTCGCGGAGCGGGTGATCGCGGCCGCGCCGTTCGGCGCGGTCCTGGCCCTCGCCGCGCCGGCCGCGGCGCGAGCCGGAGCCGGCGGCGGCGTGCGCGTGGCCTCCGCCGCCCCAGGAGCGCGGCAGCGAGAGCCAGCGCAGGCGGCGGATGGCCACGACGGCGGCGGAGGCGGCGGCCTCCTCGGCCGCCTTGCGCGAGCCGCCAGAGCCTGCGGCGACCATGCCGCCCGGCGCGAAGAGGCCTCGCGGGTCGCTCGACAGCTGGCTCGGCGAGAGTGGCGCGGCGCACGGGTTGCGTGCGAGCGGCCCGTGGGGCGCCTGGTCCTGCGCGAGCGTGGCGGCAAGCAGCGCCGCGGACAGCGGGTCGACAGACGCGCCCGGGGCGCCGGGCGCGGCGGCGGAGGCCTGCACCGCGGCCGCGAGCAGCGCCGAGGGGTCGAGCGGCGCGATGGACGTGCCAGCGTGGGCGGCGGCGGCGCGAGGCGCGGAGGAGGAGACCGCGAGCGCCGAGGGCGGGGGCGCGGCCCCACCCGCGGCGGAGGGGGGCGCGAGCGCCGAAGACGAGACACCGAGCCCGGCCGCGGCGGAGGGGAGCGCGAGCGCAGAGGTCGGGGCGCCGAGCCCGCCCGCCGAAGACGCTCGCGCGGGGTCGCGGCCGTCGGCGGGCGACGCGTCGGCGGCCAGCGTCGCGAGAGGCATGCCGGCCGCGGCTGCGGCTGCGGCGCCGGGCGAGACGACGAGGTGGGCGTCCCCGAGCTCGATGCGCAGGATGAGCGAGCACTCGTACACGGGGCCGTGCACGGGCCCCGAGGCCCAGCGCGTGAGGTACTCTGGGCGCGGCGAGGTGGGGAGCAGGTCGAACAGCTCCTTGACGAGCATCTTGGCATTGCGCGCCATCGTCGCCGTGCTCCCCGCCGGCGACGCCGACCGCGACGACGCGGGAGACGCGACGCCGCGCGGGGTCGGGACCGCCGCCGGGGCGCCGGTGGAGCCACGGTCGGCCGCGCCCGAGAGCGGCGAGCGTCCGGAGCCGCCGCGGCGCGGGCCCTCGAGCGCCGCCGAGCGGTCCGGCCCGGCGCCAACGCCGCAACTGTCCACGCGCTCGCCGCGCCCCCTGACACGGCGCTCGAGCGGCGGACGCGAGGGCGCGCTGCCGGGGGGGAAGGCGAACGGCGCCGCGGCCGAGGGCTGAACGGCGAGCGAGAGCGCCTGCAGCGAGGCGGCGAGCTCGGCCGACGAGGCCTCGGCGCGGCCGGCGGCGCCGAGCGTGTTGCTCGGCGACGCGTCCACGGCCGCGGCCGCGGCCGCGAGCGCGCCGGCGAGCGCGGCGTCAAAGTCGGCCGCCGAGCCCAGCGCGCCGGGCGGGAGCACGGCGGCGGCGGGTCGCGGCCGCGGCCGCCACTGGCCGCCGGGCCGCGCGCCCGTGGCGCGCTGGCGCTCGAGCGCCAGCGCCCATTCGGTCAGCGCGTTGGCTGCGGCCGCCTGCTCGCTTTCGCGCTTGCTGGCGCCAAAGCCCTGCGCGGGGAGGGAGAGGAGGTGAGGGGGAGAGCGGGGGAGGCGGCAGGGGGAGGCGGCGGGGCACGTGGTTGAACGGAAGCGCAGGGAGGGGAGAGGCGGTGACGTTTGGCGCGGTCGAGTCTGGAGACGATGCGGCGAATCGGCCGAAACCGGCGGAGCGGCCGAGGGTGACGAGCGCGGGCGACGAGGCGTCGGCAAGAGAAGGGTCGAAGCGGCGCGGGCGCGGCGCTGATGCGTCACGAAGACGCGAGGGGGACCGCCTCTGGCCGTCTTCCTGGCGGTAAAGAAGGTGTCCGCGCTCCCGGAGCCCGGTTCGCCTTCGTTTCGCCCGGCCTTGCGCCCGCCTGGAGGCCTTCTCTTCCCTTTCCCTCGACGCCGCGTTTGCTTCCCTTCCCTCGGCCCTTGCCACACCTGCGCTGCTCTCCTCCTCGTTCCGCCTCTCACTCGACCTTGGCGCGCCCCTTGGTCTTCTTTCCCGCCTGCGCCTCGAGTCCGTCCAGGGCCCTCCGGACGAACGCATCGACGGCCGCGTCTGACACGTGCCCGCTGGCGTGCACCAGAGCGCCGACCGAGGTGGAGAGCACGACGGGCGGCGGAACTGCGCCGGCGCCCACGGACGGCAAGCGCGCCTCGAGGCACAGCTCGTAGACGTCCGTGCCGCGCGGCAGCTTAGAGCGCACCACGAGCGGAAACGAACCCGCGGGCGAAGACGTCGCGCGGCCGCGCGGCGAGGGGCGCGCGGGCGAGGCGGCGGCGGCGCCGCGGCCCTCGGCGGGCACGGCGGCGGCGGCCTCGCTGACCTCGGCGGGCAGGACGCGCGCGACCACGTCGCGGTCGACGGTCGCGCCCAGCGCCCAGAGCACCGCGGACAGAACCGCGTACAGCGCCACGCAGACCACCAGCAGCGCGCGGTTGGTCACGTGGTTGCCGGGCCAGAACTGCGCCACCAGCGCCACGCCGACGGCCACGGCGCCCAGCAGCAGCCGCAGGTCGCCCAGCCGATGGTCCAGCGCACGGTCCGAAGACAGGCTCTGCGCGAGGAGGACAGAGGGGATCAGAGATGAGGCGGAGGGACGAAGCGCGGACGGATGGACGAGCGGCGAGATCGCCGGCCGCGCGCGAGTCCGCGGGGAGGAGAGCGCCTTGGCATTGCGGTGGCCGGCGCGCGGGCGAGGCAACCGGGCCTCGCGATGGCCGGCGCGCGAGCAAAGAGTCCCGCCCTCGAGGTGCGCGCCGAGCGAACCAAGCGTCCAGGTCTCGCGGCGCGCACGCAAAAAAAAAGGCCGCGCGAACGCCCTGCCGGCGCCAAACGTCCGCCGCCGCCAAGCGTCTGCCGTGGATTCCGCCCCGCCGCCGACTGTTCACGGCCTCCCCCCGTTCCGTCCCGTCCCGTCTCGCCCCGCTTCCGACTCCAGACGTACGTCGACGACGGCATCGTCGATGGCCCGCTTCAGCACGGGCGCGTTGTAGAGGTCCTTGGGGGCGACGTGGTGGCCCCGATCGGCCGGCGGCGGTGTCGACATTGCCGTCGCGGAGGCGGATGCCGAGAGCGACCTCGCCTGCGCGGCTCGGTTCGCGGGGGTGCGGCGCGCAGAGGCGCGCGCGAGCCGACTGTGGTGACGGCGCGGGTCTGGGCGGGGCGGAGGCGGCAAAGGCGGCGCAAAACGCGGCCTGCCCAAAGGCGCCTCACCGGGGCGGTGGAGGGGCGGCGGGAGGCGAGGGAGGGAAAGGGGGGCGGGGGAGGGGGGGGACGAGAGCGGTGGGCCGCGCGCGAGACGAGGACGAGACCGGTCTGGCTCGCTGCGGCGGGGAGCTGTGTCGGCACAATCGTTCGCTTCTGGGATCGAAAACGCGCGATGCAATGGCAACAAAGGCGCTCGGGAGCGCGATCAGGCGCTCTCCGCGCCCGTGCCGAGGCAGAGCAACGTCCCGCGACGGGCGGGCGCGGCCGGTGCGCGCGCGCGGGATGGTCCCGTCCCGTCCCGTCGAGGGGGCGGGGAGACGGCAAGGGGGAGGTGGCGTTGGACCGGGCGGCTGACCGGGGCGGCGATGGGAGCAAGCCACCTCGGCGGGGTGGGGCCTCTGGTCCGTCGCCGTCACGGGCCGGAACCCTAGCGCCGAGGATCGGAAGGCGACGCGCTTGCGCCCGCCGGGACAGGAGGCCCGATGGACTGCACTTTTAGGGTTTCAGCAAGGCAAGCGAACGCCGAGGAGGCGCGGCTGCGCGATGCGTGCGCGGACGGTATCGCGCTCGCCTCCTCCCGCTCCGAAAGAAAAAAACGGCGGGAAGAAGCGAAAAGCCGGCGAGCCGCTGTCACTCGAGACGTCGCGGCCTCGCGAGTGATGCGGAGGGCGCATCTAGTCGCGGCGCAGATTTGCTCGCGGAGAGAAACGACGCGATAGCCGCCAAAGGTCGTGGCCCCGGCGCGCGGCTGCCCGGCGACTTCCGTCACCACCCGCCGGCGCGCGCACCCTCGCGCGCGCCCTCGCGGGCGGCCAAACCCGAGGGGGCAGGCGGGCTCGCGGCACTGACGTTTGAGATTTTTACCTTTTTCCCGCCGGTTATTGGTTCGCCCTTTGGTCGTCCCGTTCGCACTCGTCGACCGTCTCGTTTCCGCGTTGATCCCAGCAGCCTCGGCAGGTGCGCGCAAACAGCAAAACCTCTGCCGACGCTTTTCGGCGCGGCGCCCGCGTCGCGAGCCACTGCGTCGTGCGAGACCGTCGAGAATGTCGCGACGACACGCCGTGCGATCGGCGACGCGCCGGGTCGGCGACGGTTCCGTTTCGCTCCTTCCCGGACCCACGACGTGCCGCCCCCAACCCTCCGTCCCTCCTCCTCTCCCCCTCCCCTCCGCCCCCCCCTCCCCCCCTCCCGCCCGCATTCCCGGAAAAGAGCTGGCCATGTCTTTCCGCAAGGCTTTCCTGTTCGCGCTCGTCGTGGTCGCCGTGGCGTACCCGGCGACGGCCGAAAACCCGTTCGACCTCGGGAAGAAGCCCAAGCCCGCACCCATCCCCGTCTGTTGGTCGCTCAACGTCACCACCTGCACGTCCAACTCGTCGTGCGCGCTGTGCACGTTCTTCGGCGGCAAGCCCACGTGCTTTGAGCGCGCGGTCGCCGACCTGCTCCCGCCCATGGTCGCCAACTGCACGATTGAGGAGGTCGAAACCGCCGACGAGCCCGCATGCGAGTCCCTCTCGTCCTCGGACGAGTGCGCTGACGCCAACGGCTGTGTCTGGTGCGAGTCCGCCGCCATCCCCTCGTCGTGCTACGACGAGGCCGACGCCCGCCGCCTCCCGGCTGGAGTCTTCCAGTGCGGCTTTGCTACCGGCATGAAGCAGTTCTTCGGACGCTTCTGGGTCTAGGCGGACTCTAGACGCGGCGGCGACCTCGGCTCCACCTCGCGCCAGACCGCGGCCGCCTCCTCCTGCCCCCCCCCCTCCCCCCCTCCTCGCCCAGCCCTTCCCCCCTCCCGGGCGGGCCCCCGCTGAACGCCGATGGGACGCCCGCGCCGAGCAGGCGCGGACGCTCCCGCCCGCCCGTCCTCCTTCATTGCCCCCAGGCTCACTCGTCACGACCGGTCTTCGACCGCCGACCCTTGTCACCATTCGCGGCGAAGCGCGGTCCCGGAACAGGCCGCGCCGGCGGACCCACGCGACTCGCGTGCTGTAACATTCAGCGAACGCATATCGGGGGGAAAAGCAGAGGCATAGACGCGGGCACGCGGCCTCGGCGAAGGCGAAAGCGCAGCCAAATCCCGCAACGGAAAGTGCAGGCAAAAGCCGAGACTTAGCCTGGCGCCGGCGGCAACGGGAGAGGGGGCGCGATCGAGTCTGGTTCCGGCGGCACCCAGGACCAAAACCGCTGGGCCCCCGGGGACACGCCTCGCGCCCGGGGGCGGTCAGAGTCCGGCTGCGGTCGCGCGTACGCGCAGCACCGCCCGATCGACGGCACACGCATCGCTCCCCCGCACGGCCGCAGATCGACGCGCCCCCTTCGCATCTCCTCCCGGGACGAAGCAATGTTACATGTTCCGCGCGCCCATGCTCGTGCGGCGCGGGAGCAAGGCGACGCGCGGGATCGGGACGCAGCGGTCCTCCCTTTGACGCGATCATGCGGGAGCGCCAAGGGCGCCAGGACCGTTTCTGCCAGTGAGCGGGCGCACGAGCACCCGCTTCCGCCGCCCGGCCGGGCCGGCGGCAGCCGGCGGTCCCCGCCCGTGAGCTCGGTGTGCGCGAGGGGAAAAAGGGCGCGAAGCGCTTCGCGCTCACGACCCCTCGCCGCCACTCCCCTCGCCCCCGTCGAGCCGGGCCGCCGCTAGCGCCACCTTGGTGAGTCGCGGGTTGCCGATCCCCAACGCCGAGAGGGCGGCGCCCAAGCGGCCGGGAGACAGCGCCCGCCGGCGTGACCGCTTGGGCCCAGAAGTCGCTCCCTCCGGGGCTGTCGCCCCATCGGCGGCGGCGGAGGCGTCTGGCCCCTCGCGCACGACCTCGGGCGGCGGCTTCTGCGCCCCCCTGCGACGCCTCGCGAGCCTCTTGCCAAGCGACGAGCTGGACACAGGGATCTCGACCTCGGCGATGAGGCGCCTGGCCGCGTCGGAGCCGATTCGCTCGATCGGCCCTTCACCCTCGACCCGCCTGCCCCTGGCGTGGCCCCCCGCAGCGCCGGCCGCGACGGCCCCCGAACCGAGGCCGACGTCGCGCGCGGCCACTTTCTCGGTAGGAGGAGGATCCGACTTGCCCCTGCGACCGAAGAGCGCCCCCACGAGCGCCGACGACAGCGACGCGGCCGTCCCCGCCACGCTGGACGCCGTCGGCCCGCGCGCTCGCTCGGAGTCGACCTCGACGACGGGCCGCACAGACTCGACGAGGCTCTCGATGCGATCCGAGCGCCGCTGCTCCTCCACTGAGTGGAAGAGCTCTTCCAAAGCTCTCTCGCGTGCCCTCCGGCGCTCCGACGCCGAGCGCCGCTGCGACGCCTTGAGCGCCGCCTCCATGTCGTCCAGCCGCCTGGCGTACGTGTCGAGCGCCGCCTGCGACGTCTTCGCCGCCTCCTGCCGGCTCGCGCGCGCCGCCCGCAGCAGCGCGTCGCGCGTCGGAGACGACGTCGCGCTCGACGCTTGGACCAACGCAACCACGGCGACGGATGAGTCGGGGCCGCTGGAGCGTCGCGGGCGAGGCCCGCCCGCACGCGGCGCCCGCCCGCCGTCCTTGCAGGCGTCGTCCTTTGCCGCGGCCGCTGGCTCGCCCGGGTAGGGGACGCCCAGGTAGCTCGCGGCCTGGCTGGCTCGCGCCTGCATCGCCCTGGAGCGCTGCTCGCGAGCCACGCGAAGCCGCTCGCGCACGTTTTGGAGCGACGTGAGAGGCTGCGCGTTCAGCGCGTTGGTGGGGGGGTGCGAGGCTGCGCGACCGAAGAAGCGGCCCTCCTCGCCGGAACCCTTGGGACGCCTGCGCGAGGCCAGCATCGCGGCGCTCCTCGCGTGCAGCGAGACGCCAAGGGACGTCGCCATCGTGGCTGCGAAGGACGCCGTCCCGTCGCCGGTCCCGCTTCCCCCGCCGGTCGAGGGCCAACCGACGCCCCCGCCTGGCTCGTCGCCCTCTGGCCCCTCGGCCCCTTCCGCCTCCTCCTCGCGCCCTCCGCCCTCGAGGCGCCTCGCAGCCCCTCTCCCGTCCTCGCACGACGCACCTCCAGCCTGGATCTTCCACCGGTCCGCCAGTCGCTTCCCGCGCCTGACCTCCTCCTCGAGCCGCTTCTGCGCCTTCTTGACGTCCTTGGTCGCCTCGAGCAGCGCCGCTCGCGCCGCCAGCGCCTTGGGCAGCTGTGGAGTCGTCGGACCGGCCCCAGCAGTGGGGTCCGCGGCCGCGGTCGACTCGTCGAGGGCAACGAAGAACGCAGAGGGCGTCAGCGATGCAGGAGATAGCGACGCTGCGAGCGTCGGTTCGGCGTGTGACGAGGCCGCGGGCGAGAGCGGCTGCTCCCCCGAGGCCGGCGACGCGACGTCACCCTCCTCTCGGAGGCGCCCCGAAGCGCGGCCCTCCGGTCGGGGCGCTGCGGTCGACGAGCCGGGGGCGGCGCCGCGGACTTTCGCGGAACCGTTTCCACTCTCTCCCGGCTCGGCGGTGGCCCCGGCCGCCCACCAGGCTGCGACGCGCTCGCGCCGCAGCGACGGCTCGACACCCTGTGCCGGCCGCGACTCGCCCACGTCCGCATCCCCATGCGCCCCCCAAGTGTCCCTTTCTCCCGTCGCGTGGTCGCAGCGGGCGGCTTCCCATCTGTCGTCGGTCGGCGGTCGAAAGTTGTGCGAGGGAGAGGACAGAGGGCCTCGACGCGACTCGCTGGCCGGCGGTGCATCCTCGGGCGTCTCTGCGCTCCCCTCGAAACGCGCCGCCAGCGCCCGCAAGGCAGCCGTCTCGGCGCGGGAGCCGTGGCTGCTCGAGTGCGTCGACCCCTGCGACGCGTCGCGTCCGGTCGTGGAGCGCGGTCTGCGCGCCGACCGTCGGACGTCTTCGACAGCCTCAGGCGCCGCTCCGTCGCGGGATGTCGGTCGCGGGCTGCTGCGGTGGCCGGCACTACCTGCTGGCCGGAGGACCTCTCTCTCGGCTGCGTCTGCTCGACTCGCGATCCCTGTGGAAGCGGTAGGATTGGGCCTCCGCGCACTCTTCGGTCTCGCGGAGCCGTCGCTTTTCGCTCCCGATCTCGTCTTCGGTCTCGCGGAGCCTTCGGCCCCAGTTCCCGGCCTCGCGCAGGTGCCGCTGCCGCTGCCGACCATCGTGGCGGTCGCGGGCCCGGGTGCGGCACCGTTCTCTGTGTCGCGCCTAAGAAGTCCAGGACTCCTGTCTGCCGACGCGCTCCCCAAGTCGGCGATTCTTCCGCTCGCTCCTCCTTCACCGTCATCGCCCTTTGCCTTCGTGACGAGCGGCTCCTCGCCGCCCTCGCCCGGGGCGTCGGCCTGCCTCCTTCTCCTCCCATCTTCCTCCTTTTGCTCGGCCCTTTTCTTCTTCTTGATCTTCTTCTTCTTGCGAGCCCGCTCGAGGAGGTTCGATATGGCCTTGGCCGTCGCGATCGTGGCGTTGACCGTCGCCGAATAGACGCTGTCGTCCTCGGACGGCGTTGCGGAGGGCGAGGTGCCCTGGCGACGTGCAAACGGGTTGGCGAACAGCGGGTTGACGGACGTCGATGCTATCGGGTGCGCCGACGGGGGGACAGAGCCGCCGCGAGGCGACGAAGACCCTGAATGGGTCGGTACGGCGTTGGGTGCGGGGACCCGACACCGCCCGGCCTCGCCGCCCCCCGCAGCCTCTGCACGTTGCTCGCCTTTGTCGGCCGCCCCGCTCGCGCTCAGGCCCCTCCACAACCCCCTCCCCTCCTCGGCCCCTTCCGCGTCGCTCCCCTCGGTCTCGGCGCCGTCGGTCCCCTCGCGCAGGACGCTCCGCTCGATCGAGCCGAGCAACGCAGAGCCCCGAACCATGGCGTCCAGCCGCACACCGATCTCCGCGAGCTTTGCGGCCTGTTTGGCCCGCCCGACTCGCCGGCCATGCTCGAGCGCGCGCAGGTGCCGAGCGGCCTCGGACGCCTCCAGAAAGCCGAAAATCTCCGAGCTCTGCGGGTGGTGGGCGAAAGGGACGAGAGCGTGGGGAACGCGAAGACGAGCGGCGTTCGGAAGACGATGCCCCGCCTTGGGTTCGGGCGCTGAGATCGAGGAGGCAACGCATGCTGGCCAAGGATCGCGTCGCTTCTCCTCTCCCATCCCCCCCCCCCCCCCCCCCCCCCCCCCCCCCCCCCCCCCCCCCCCCCCCCCCCCCCCACCCCCCCCCGCC
>PGFX01000134.1:0-19844 GCA_003612995.1 Prototheca bovis | reverse complement strand
TCCCTCCCGCTGCAGCGCCCGCGAAAACCCTCGACGTCGATCGCGAACCCCTCGATGCCACAGTCCCCCTTTCCCCACTCTCTGCGCTCCCTTCCCCACCGCGCTCTCCCGCGTCGGAGCGCTCGGCCACCGCGCAGCTCCGCGGCCGACGCTCGGGCCAGGTGCGTCGCGCCCCGCTCCAAGCCATCCGACTCTCCCACTTGCGACCGCGCGACGTCACCTCTGGCATCCGCCGCGCTCGCTCTCCTTCATCTCGCACCCCCCTCCGATGCGCACGCCGCCGCGCCGAAACGGTCCTGCCCTCACCCTTTCCTCGCGACCGCCTTTCGGCGCTCTTCCTAGCGCGCGCTCGCTCCCCAACTCGTCCCTTGCTACCGCTTGGTTTGTCGCGCATTCTCGAACGCCAAGGGCTTCAGGGAGATCCACGCCACCTCAGCAGTCGCCTTTAGCCCCGTCCGTCCTCCTTTCCCCTCCTCTCCAAGCCCCGGGTATTTTCGGAATCCGTAGGACGCGATTTCGCACGTTTTCGCCACGACAAACCATCGCTGCACACGCTGCATTGTTCGGGCACTTGTGTGGGAAAACCCCCCGGCATAGCCGGGGGGGGGGGCAAACCCATCCGGGTCTCGAAGACCGACGTTGTCACACGAGCGGCTGGCGGCCGCCAAAGGGCAGGCCGGCTGCCGCGCCTGGCGGGAGGGAGGGCTTTCCGCCCGCGAGCCGTGGGTTGGCCCTGGAGCGGGCCGGGGCCCGGCCTAGGGGGACGCGAGGCGCTGGGAGCGGCGGAGCGGCCCGGGAGGAACGGACTGCACGTCCGGGGGCGGCGCGTTCCTCGCAATGTGCCCCGATCGGAGCGACGCCAGAGCCGACCCCATTGCCCTCCGACGCGGATCGTTTTCCGCTCCTCGGCGAGTTCTCCCTGCCGCCGCCCCCCCTTCGCTCCTCACCCCACGCACTCGACCTCCGCCCGACCCGCACCGCCGAGTTTCGCACGAGTCGACCCGCACGAACAATCCCAACCGCCACAGCGCTTGGAGGTCTTCCCTCTCCCCCCGCTCGCGACGCTTCGGCCGGCCCCCTCCCCCCGTCGCCACCTCGCCGCCGCCGCGACGACGCGCGCGCAGACCCCCTCCCCCCCACACGCGTCCTCTCCCTCGTCGTCCCGCGCCTTGCTCCACGCCGCGCACCTTTCTCGCATTTCCACCGCGTACTCCAACCGCCACGCCCTCCTCCCTCCCCTCGTCCTCCCACAGCCTACCCCAGTCCTCCGATCGCCCGCCCACGCTTTCCGTCGCTGGCGACGCCGAGAGGTGGGCCCAGTTGTTCGGACCAGACCGGGGTTCGATTCCCCGCCAACGCAACACGCTCGGGCGTTGGTAGTACAGTGGTAGTATAGGTCCCTGCCAAGTTGGCAGAAGCCCGCCGCGCGCCTTTTTGCCCCTTTTGCCGCCGCCCCGCCCCCGACGCGCAGGCGGCAAAGGCGCGAGGGTGGGGGGCAAAAAGAGCTGTCCGTCGCCAGGACTTGCGCTTCGCGGGTTTGCCCACCGCAGCGCCGCCCCGTCCCAGTGCCGCCCGACTCGCGGCACGCAACGGGTTTGCGCGTTCTCAGCGCCGCATGGACGGATCGCCGCAAAAAGGCAAGCCGCGCGCGTTGCGCCAACCGCCAAGGCCGCGCGGTCAACACCGGGAAAGGAAGAAGAAGAAGAACAAACCACGCCCGCGACGCGCTCCTCGAGCAGCTCGCACCGTCGCTTCGCGCCGCCGCTCGCCCGACCCCCAGGGCCTGCGCCGCCGACGGCGCCCGCGCCGCCGACGCGCCGACCGCGCTCGCGCCGCCTCCCCTCTCCCTTTCTTCGGCTGTCGCAATTTCACTCACCGCCCCCGCAAACCGACCGAACGCGGTCCCGTCCACGTTGCGGCCAGCGACCCTCGCCGCCCCGGTGCCGGCCCTGGCGCCCTCGCCGCCCGCCGCCCGGCCGCCGTCGCGCCGCGGCGGCGCGTCGCGCGTCCGTCTCCGCTGCGGCCGGGCCCAAGCGCGCCGGCGGGAGCGCGCGTCTGGGACAAAACTGCGCCTCGGGACGCGGCAAAAGCGTTGACGACGGCAGGGTTCGAACCTGCGCCCTTTCGGATGCGGACCTTAACCGCACGCCTTGGACCACTCGGCCACGTCGTCGCTAGACTCGCTCGTCGGAGCGGATGGGTGCCCGGCCCAGATCGGGGGTAAAGCTGGCGAGGGAGGAGGCAGAGGGGAGCCGCGGTGGGGGCGGGAGCGGCGGCGCGCCGACGCGCGACGGCTCGACCGTCGGAGGGCGAACGTGGAGAGTTTTCAAGCGACGAGGGAGGGAAGAGGGGGAGATGAGCGGGGGAGCGGAGGGTTCCGCGCGGGGGCGGGGTGGCGTGGCGATGCGTTCAGCCTTTTTTTCCGCGGTGGGGGTGGGGAAGGGCGTACGCGAGCAGAGACGGATTCCGGAGGCGCCGATCGCGTCACGAGCCGACGTCCTGGCGGAAGGGACGGGAGCGGTGCGCGGGGCGGGTGCACGAGGGAGAGCGGCGGCCGCGAGGGGTGTGCGACGGGGGAGCGCTTTCGGCCGGCAGCTTGCGCGTCGACCGGGGAAAGGGCGCTGCGGCAGCCGTCCGGCGTGCCTTTTCGCTGGAGAACGGGAGCGCCGAGTCGACGCCGACCCGGGACGTTGTCGCGGTGGCGGGGCCGCTCGACGCCGCGCCGGCCCGCAAGAAAAGCCGAGGTCGCGGTCGGCCGGGTGCGCGGCCTCGACGGCCGCGAGCGGTCCGCCACTTGCGCGGATACAGGCGCCGAGCTGCGTGGCGGATGCATGCCGCGTGCGCGGCTGTGGCGCGGGGGGGTACCCCTTCTCGCGCCACGCCCTTGCGTCCCTCGCCGCCGCTGCCCCGTCGCTCGCCGTCGCGCCGGCGGCCACTTCTGTGTCCACGCACCGTACCTGAACCACCTCTCGGAACCTCACTGTCATCAATTCCCCACAGACGACGTGGCCGAGTGGTCCAAGGCGTGCGGTTAAGGTCCGCATCCGAAAGGGCGCAGGTTCGAACCCTGCCGTCGTCAACGCTTTTGCCGCGCCGCGCGGACGGGCGGGCAGGCGCGGCGGCGAGCGCGGGAAGAGACGCGAGGCGAGGCGCGGGAAGAGCGCGAGGTGAAGAAGAAACGCGCCAACCGGTCGCCGACCTGCCGAGCGGTCTGCGCATCTTCGCCGACCGGCCGGGACGAGAAAACGCGCCGGCGGGCGAGACGCGCAAAGAGGGCGGCGCCAAAGGGCCCCTCGCCGCCCCTCAGGGTCGCGCTCTTCTCCCCGCACCCCCCAGCGCGGCGCGACGCCCTCAAACCCCGACAGACGCTCGGACGCGGTCGCGAAACAGAGGCCAAAGCCTTCTGCGGCCCGCTCCAGCCCCCGCACGCCGATCGCCCCGCCTCCCAGCGCCTTCCAGCTCCCAGCATCCCTCTCCCCGACGTCGTCGACCCGCGCAGGGAAGCTTCATGCAGCGCCCCCGCCCGAGCAAGCGGCAAAAGCACCGCCGCCTCTCACCCCCCAGTTCCGCCCCACCCTTCCTTCTCCTCCCCCCTCGCCCTCTCTCGCTCCCGCCGCGCTTCCCCGCTCCCCGGGCGCGCGCCGCCGCCGCCTCTCCCCCCCCCATCCTCCGCCTCGCGGCGGAGCAAAAGAGGCCGCCCAGAGTGGGGCTCGAACCCACGACCACAAGATTAAGAGTCTTGCGCTCTACCGACTGAGCTATCCGGGCTCCGCGGAACGACCGCTCGTCCACGCGCCGCCAACGGCGATTGATGGGTGCCCAGGCCCGCGCGGATGGTGTCAAGCCGGAGGATGGGGAGGCGGGCGCAAAGCGGGAGGGGCGCCGGGGGCGAGCCTGCCCAGGGGGGGAGGGGGCGCCGGGAGGGTGGGGGGCATTTTTTGCGAAAAGCGTCTCCAATGCGGGCAGCCCGGCCGTGGGGCGCGGGGCGAGCGCAAGCGGCCAAGAGGCGCCAGGGGCCAAAGCGCGCAGGGCGGGGGCGCGAGAAAACAAACATGCCCCACCTGGTCGAGCAAAGCGACGCCCGTGCCGTTTGCCGAAAAGGCGAGAGCTGCACGCGCACAGAGACCGCGCGCTGGAGACGCCCCGCCCTGCCGGGCTCGCGGCGGGCCAACAAACCCCTCCCCCTCTTCCGGCCCTCCGCAGCCTCCGTTCGCCTCCCCTTCCCACCGTCTTGCGCCCCCCCGCGCCCCGAACCGGAGCCGGGGGGACTGCGCGGACAGCAGTCTCGCGGCCGGAGTGCAAACCGCCCGGCGCAGGGGAAAAGCCGATCAAGCCACCTTGGGTCTTTCCGTTCGCTTCAAAGACCTGGATACGCGCATCGCGTCGCCAGCGCGGCTCGTCGCATCGTTGTAGCCCCCGGACACCTCCCCCCGCGTGCGACCGCGCGGTTTTTCCGCCATTTTGTTTCCCGCCACACCCCTCGCTGAGACCCCTCAGGCCGGCGCGACCGCGCGCGGCCGAGGCAAATGGCCTTTGTGGACTGCGGTTGTCCTGGGGGATTCATCGACGCAGGACCAGCGCCCCGCCGCCTCCCGACGACTCTGCTCGGGAGGAAGGCTCGATGTTGCGGCCGCGGCTCTCCAAGGGCGGCGACGACGCGCAGGCCAAAAGCCTGCGCGCACTGTTCACGTGGCTCTCGCAGCGCTCCACGCTCGTCGGAGCGATCGCCCTGTTGGTGATTCTCATCGACACGTTGGCGTTGCAAAAGCTTTGGATCAACGGACACCGAAAGACGGTCTTCATCGGGGTGCCCGAGAACGGCGCCGCGGCGTTGGGGCGCCGCGAGGGCCCGGCCGGCGCGGCTCTGGCCGGCGCGACGTCGGCGTCCACCGCGGCCCGGGTCGCTGCGACGCCGGCGCTCCAGTCGGCCACCGAGACGCCGCGGTACGACGACGCTGACGATATTCCCGTGTGGAAACCGCGCGCCGACGATGCCCAAAAGGTGCGAATGACTGGCTTTTGACACTTTGGGCGAGGAACGCAGGATGGAACGGAACGGGGGGCGTCCGCTGTTGCCGCAAAGTTGGCCGCGGGAAGGGGAGGAGGGGCGGTGAAAGGACACGCGCGTGTCGCTTGCTCTCACGCGCGCGGAGCATCTGACGGCCACCCGGTCGAGTCCCAGCCTCTCCGATCGCCGTCAAAGCGCCCTTTGGCGAGCCCCGCCCTTGCTCCCCCGGCTTTTCCGGGGCCCTCCGCCAAGCGCGCAGCACGCCTCTGCTCGCTCGTCTCCCCCCCTCTCCGCGTCTCCGATCTTTTCCGTCGACTCGTCTCTTGCGTGCGCTCGACATCCTCGGCCGTCTCTCGTTCTTCCTCCCTGCGCCTCGCCGCGCTTCCCTCTCTTATCACTCCACCCTTGACCGCCCTACACCTGCCACCTCCGCCTCCCCCCCTCTTGCTCCCTCCCCCCCCCCTCTCTCCCCCCCCCCCCCTCCTTCCTCACCCTCCCTTCGCCATCGCAGTTTCTCGCGGCGTTTGCGGCGGCAGGCGACCAAAAGCGCGCCGTCTCGTGGACGCGCGCGTCTCGGCTGTGGCGCCGTGGCATTCCCATGGTCGTGACCTCGCTCGTGGACCCGTCCAAATCCGCCAAGCTCGAGGGGAACAAGCAGGGGGAGACGTGGGTCAAATGGAACCCGAGAAACGTGTCCATGGATCCCAAGGTGGCGCTCGTGGCCATGACCCCATCGCTCGTCAACGAGGTCAAGGAAGCGCCCGCCTTTGACTGGCTGCTGTTCGGCGAAGAGGGCACCGTCTTCAACATGGACGTCGTCGCCGAGTTTATCGACAACTTGGACCCAAAGACGCCCGTCCTGATGACCGACCACCTGTGGTTTACGTACCATGGCAAGGGCTTCGCCTCGGTCGGAGAGCACGGCTCGTACCTGGCGCCGCGATGCGTCAAGTGCTCGCAGCGCCAGCGGAGGCCGATCCCGAAGACAAACTGGGTCCCCACGCACGCCTGCCCCGCATGCAATTGGAGCGTGCTCAAGGCCTGGGACCACTCCCGCCCAGAGCTGTACGACGGCCCGAACGACTACAACCCGATGCAGCTTCCCGAAGGGCAGCTGCTCGTGCACATGGGCGCCGGCGTCGTGCTCAGCCGCGCGCTCGTCAGCCAGCTCAACGTGACGTACATGGAGCGCTGCCTCGCCGAACGCTTCAACGCCGACAGCGAGGCCAACACCGCCGTCGCCTTTAGCCA
The DNA here is from genome assembly GCA_003612995.1 of Prototheca bovis. NCBI lineage: Eukaryota > Viridiplantae > Chlorophyta > Trebouxiophyceae > Chlorellales > Chlorellaceae > Prototheca > Prototheca bovis. The sequence goes on along the minus strand of PGFX01000134.1, from coordinate 13,585 downwards.
TTGCGTCTTCGCGACGGGCGTCGCGCCCCTCGACCCGGGCGTCATGGCGGCCAACTACACCTTTGCCGCGTTCGCGCCCCTCGACTACCGCCCGCCCGACGTGATCCGCGACGCCTTCAACTTTGCCAAGGGCGACGTCTGCTGCGACGACCTGTGCCAGGGCCGCCTGTCCTCGACCGCGACCATGCACGTGAACGCCGACGCCTTTACCAACCGCTACGAGCTCCGCGAAGCGGTGCGCAGCCTCCAGCGCACCCGCGACATCTTCAGATTCTCGGGAGGCCTCAAGGACTTTGTGAGCGACGACAAGACCGGCCGAACGGTGTCGGCCGACGTGTGCATGTGAGCCGCGTCCACGACACCTCTTTTCCCTTTTCGGACAGCTCGCCATCTCCCTCTCTCGGGCTTTCTCTTTCCCGCCTTGCCATCTCTTCTTTTCATATGCGCGAGCGAGAGCGGCGCATCCCGCCACGCGGCATCCTGGGCCACCTCTGCGTGCGCCCCAGCCTTCCTCCTACCCGCCGGATGCCGACGCCACCTCTTCGCCAGCATGCTTGTCGGTTTTGACCCTTGCCCGACTGATGTGCAGACATCAACGTCATCGTGTTTTTATCGCCGCTCCGACACCGCGCGCGGCGCACCACTCGCTGTCCGGAGGGGCCATTGCCCGTTTCGCCGCGTTCTCTTTTCTATAGACCAGCCAGAAGCGTTCCGCCCACGCCCTTTCGCTTCGCACACGCTCGTGCGCAACGCCATGCAAGCTGTTTACCCCCACGATTGCGTCAGCTCGCTGCTGCGACCGCGACGCTCCGGGTTTGGGCGCGGGGACGAGGGCGAGGTCGGGGGACGGGTTGTCGCCGCACTTGGCCGCGCGAGGTGCGGCGGCAGCGGCCCCGGACAGAGAAAAGGGCCGGGACGCGGCGAGGCCGCCGGAGCGAAGAACGAAGAACAGCGAAGCGCCGTCTGCCAAACCAACGCCGAGTCGCCTTTACCCTCCGCGCCTTGCCTCTCCTCCGCCGCCGCGTCGCATCCTCTCTCCGCGCCTTGCCTCTCCTCCGCCGCCGCGTCGCATCCCCTTTTCCTGTCCTTTTCCCCCCGTTCCCCTCCGCCGTCCTCGTCCCCGTCCCCGTCCCCGCCCCTTGCTCCTCCCTTTTGCGAGGAACGCGCCGCCCTCGGAGGTGCAGCCCGTTTCTCCCAGGCCGCTCCGCCGCTCCCCGCGCCTCGCGTCCCCCTAGGCCGGCTCCCCGGCCCTTCCCTGGGCCGAGGCCCAGCCCGCGGGCGGGAAATACTCCCTCCCGCCAGGCGCGGCAGCCGGCCTGCCCTTGGGCGCCCGGCTGCCGCGCGTGGAACAACTTTGGTCTTCCAGACTCAGAGAGGTTCGCCTCTACCCGGCTTTGCCGGAGGTTCTCCCTCACACCTTCCTCGACGAGTGGGGGGGGGGAGGCGCGCGTTCAGTGGCCGGCCGCAGACCTCCCAAAGTCCGCGGGCCAGCTCCGCGCCGTCAGGCCGCAGGCGTGAGCGCTCGCCGTGCTCGATCGGAGATTTGGCGAGCTGGGCGAGTGGGCGGCTCCGCGCGGAGCGGACGGCGGCTCGCCGGCCGGGGCAGCTCCCAGGCAACCAGCTGGACCGCCCGCCTCCGGCGCTGGGCGCGGAAGCGGACGGCGTTGTCCCGCACCCCGATTGTCGCCGCCGCCATCGTGGCACGCTCCACATCGTCGAACGGAAGCGCGACGGGACGCAGCCTCCGCAGTCGTGGGGCTCGCCGCCCCCAGGCGAGCATGGAGCGCAGCCCGAGCTGCAGCGCCGTGCAGGCGGACGCCGAGATCTGTGCTCCACGGGCGTTCCGCGGAGCGGCTCGATCGGTCGCGTCCATGATCGAATTGACCCACCGCGGCGTCAGCAAATGCTCGGACGGGCCGTTTGAGCGCGTCCAGCTCCGCCATCTCGTCGACCTCGACGACGATGCCGCCCGCACGCGCGACTTGGCCGGGCGCGGCTAGCGGGGCGCGGCCGACGTCGGCTGGCTCCGGGTCCGGTCGTGCGGCGAGACCTCAGCCGTCTTTCGGGTCGCTGCGGGGAAGAGGCACCGCCCGCGGCGGGACCGACCCGAGCAGCATCGCTAGCCGACTCGCAAGCCCCGCGGCCGCGCTGCAGCGCAGTGCCCGCCGACCGAAATTCGCGCAGGGCGGAGAGTCGCGAAGCAAAGGAAGCGGGCGAGCTTCTAAATTCCGCGACCGGAAGCGTATCACAGAACCAAAGGCCCAGTAGCGGCATCCTGCGCCGCGGCCGAGCCTCCGTAGCTCGGCACGTGGCATCCGCTCGTTTGCCTCAACTCTCGTCGCTTTTTTTTTTACACGGCAAACTTCCGTTTTCTCACCACGCCGCGTTCGCAGCCTCCCCCCCAAGAGCCACGAACGCACGCTCCGCCCGGCACCTCTCACCCTTTCCAAGCTCGTTCGTTGTTTCGGGCGCCCGCGCCGCGCCGCGCCGCGCCGCGCTCGCTCGCCGACTCTCGCGCCCGCGTCCCGGCGAAGACGATCCGTGCGTCTCTTCTTATCGCCGCGTCGGCGTGCGACTCCCCGGACGTCGTGTCGTGCGCCCGCCACGGGCGCGCGCCTCGCCGATCCCGCAGCGCCCTCGCTGCCCCCCCTCTCGTCTCTCGTCGTCTTTCCCCCGTTTCGTTCGCGCTGGGACCGATTCGCCACGTCTACCCTCCCTCCTCACTCTACACCGCTCGTGCAGAACCGCCTCTTCTCCGCGCCTGAGGTCGCCTGGAGCCAGCCATCCCCCGCATAGAGCCCCGTGCGACCCCGCGGCTTTGCCCGCAGCCAGGCCTAGCCCACCGTCCTCCTCGCCACCCTCCGCCCCCCTCTGCCTTCGACCTCCCCTTCCCTCCCCCCCCCCTCCCCAACCAACGCCCGCGCCTTTCTGATCGGTTTGCAAGGAACGCACAGCGAGGAGAGGTCAAACGAAGCGGGAAGGAGGAAACGAACGAAAGCGGGCGCGTCACCACGCGGGCGAGCGGGAGAGCTCCCAGAGGCGGTCGACGACCGCGAGCGCCTCGTCACGCGAGCACCCGACCTTCGCGGCGACGCGCTCCTGGTCGCGAAGGCAGAGGTGCTGAAATGCAGCGAGCAGGTCGGCGTCAAGAACGGGCGCCGTCGGCGCCGGGGCGCTGTGCAGCTCCGCGCCCCCGGCCTGGGGAGCGATGGCGGCGCCCCGCGCCCGAAAGGCGCGGGGGTTGAGCCCGGCGCCCGGCGGCGCGACGTCCGCCAGCGCCACGACGAGCGCCGCGCCGAGGCGGGCGGCGCGCGTCGCGCCCTCTGCGCCAAAGGGCACGATCGAGACGACCGCGAGCTCGCCGAACGCCGACGCCAGCAGCGCGGACGAGAGCGGGGGCGGGCTGCGCGCCGCGGCCGCCGCGTCAAAGCGGCACGTGGCGCTCACCGGAGCGCCGGTGTGAAAGGATGCCCTGCGGGGAGACGTGAGGAACGGGGGAGGAAACGGTTGACGGGAGCGCGCATCGGGGGGCCAGCGCGCGAAGAGGAGCGCGGGAGGAGCGGCGGTGGTGGTCGATCGGTCCGGCGGCGACCCATGGAAATGGCCTACCGACGCGCATCCCGGGTCCTCCCATGCTCGCCTTCTCCCGCCGCGTTTCCCCAATCTCACCTCCCCCCCCCCACCCCCCCCGCCCGCTCTTCCCTCCGCGGTTCCGCACGCGCAATTCCACGCGTTGCACCACCTCCTCTCACCGCCAAGCTCGCTCTCTCCCTCCTCTCCCCTCCCCCATCGACCTCCCTCTCCCCCCCCGCTCCACCCCCATCGACCTTCCTTCCGCCTCCTCCCAAACGCACCACGGCACGAGGCGGCGTCCCCCCCAGCTCTGCGGGTGCGAGGGCGCGTAGCTGAGCATGCGGATGGTCGCGGACGCGTCGGCGGCCAAGAGGTGGAGCTTTGGTCCTGCGAGCACAAACTCGGCGTTCAGGACGTCGACGCGGTCAAAGTCCTTGGCGAGCTGCCCGAGCGCGCGGTTCTTCGAGGCGTAGCGCACAAACTCGAGGCCGGATCGGATCGAGCCGGTCAGAATGAAGTTTTTGATCGTTTGCATAGAGCACGTGAGCAGCGAGCCGTCGTAAAACGCAGTGCGCTCGATCGAGTAGACGCGCGCGGGCTCGCCGCGCGCCGAGGTGGCCTGCGACTCGTCCGCGCCCTCGCCCTCGCGCGGCCGGCTGCGCAGCGCGCAGGCCTCGATCCTGCTGCCGGTCGCGACCATGAGCAGGCCGTCCACGGCGCGCAGCGCGGTCACGGGCCCGCGGAACGTGCGGTGGCACAGCGGCCGCAACCGCGAGCGCCCGTCGCCCTCTGCGGCGTCGCCGACCGCGTACAGCGCCACGCGGCCCGTGCAGGGGTAGTCCTCGCCGAGCGGGAGCGCGGCGCCGACGGCCAGCACGGGCACGGTCGCGCCGCCGTCGCCGTCGTCGCGCAGCGCCAGCGCCGCGAGCGCGCAGCCGCGCTCCAGCGGCTCCAGCGGTGCCGAGCCCACCAGCCGCCACGACCCGGGCGCAAACGCGCGCAGCTCGGCGCGCGGCGCGGTGCCCCGCGCGCGCGCGGCCGCGTCCGCGAGCGCGTAGGCGTACGCGGCGTGCGGCTCCGAGCCGGGCTCCTCAGCCGGCATGCCCGGGTACGGCGCGTCCTCGCGCTCCACGAGCGCCGCCACGCACCCGCTCGCGGCGTGGAACGCCACGCGCAGGGGCGTCGCGCCCAGCGTCACGCGCTGCGCGGGCCAGGCCGCGTCCAGCGTGGCCGACGGGGGCAGCCCGCAGATGCGCAGCCCGGGCGGGTCTGCGCCGCCCGCGTCGCCGCCGCCGTCGGACGCGGTGCAGAGCACGAGGCCCAGCGGACAGTTGGGGTTGTGGAACGCCGCAAAGCCGGTCGTGGTCCCCGACCCGGGAGGCAGCCAGACCGGGTGCGGCAAGAGCCGCCCGCGAGCGGCCACGAGCACGTGCGGCCGCAGGCCCAGCACGGCGACGCCGTTCCAGGGCCTGTCTTCGCCCACCTGGTCGAACCGCACGAGCCGGCGCGTGCGCGGGTAGGAAAGGTGCGGCAGCATCGCCGCGGGGGGCGTGCCGGCCGCGCGCGCCGCGTTCCAGGCCGCGATGGCCATCATGGCCCCGCGGTCGATGGCCTCGGGCAGCGCCGGCGGCACCAGCCGGGAGCTCAGGCGCCGCAGCGCCGGCTTGCGCGCAAATCCTCGCGCACGCGGCGCAAAGTAGGCGACGTAGAACGAGTGCGAGCCGTCCGCGCGCAGCACGGACGCAAACGTGGTGCCCTGCGGCGAGGGCGGGGGGTAGGGCTGCGCCCCCCCGGCGGCGCGGCCGTCCGCCGCCGACCCGGCGCGGATGGCCGCGCCGCCGGCCGTGCGCACGGGGAAAAAGCCCTCAAAGGCGACGTCTGTCACCTGACGGTGCGGCGGCGGCGCCGGGTAGGGCGAGGGCGCCGCCGCCGCGCCGTCGCCGGGCGCCTCGTTGCGCAGCACCGCGTCGCCCTCGGCCAGGCCGTGAGCCGTGAAGACGACGGTCGAGGTCCCGAGGTGCGTCACGTGCAGCGTGCCCTGCGCGGTCGCGACCGCGAGGTAGGCGTCGCCGGCGACGCCCAGCCACCCCGTGCGGTCCTCGAACACGCACACGGCCGAGACGCCCCGCGACGCCTCCTCGGGCAGCGGCACGGGGTCGAGCGCGGGCGCGGGGGCGGACGGGGTCGCGGCGCGCCGCGGCACCAGCGCTCCCACGCGCCCGTCGGCGAAGAGGAGCGCCACCGCGGACGCGGTCACGTGCGCCGAGACGACGGGCGCCGCGGCCTCGGCCGCCACGATGGCCGTCGACGCCGGCGGGCCGACGTAGGGGCTCGCGACAGCGTGGCCGTCCTCGTCCATGGGCGCAGCGGGAGGGGCGGAAGCAAACCCCCCTCCGACCGAGCCCGCGAGCAGCACCTGTCGGCCGGTGATCAATCCACTCAGCACGCGCGCATCCGCGGCGCCCAGAGGCACCCCAGCCCCGCCGGACGCGGCCCCTCCCCGAGGCACCCCAGCCCCGCCCGACGCGGCCCCTCCCCGAGGCACCCCGGTCCCGCCCGACGCGGCCCCTCCCCGAGGCACCCCAGCCGCTCCCTGCTCCGCCCCTCCTCCTCGGACCTCGAGCAGGCGGACGCCCGCCTCGACGACCTGCACGCCGCGCCCGCCGCAGACGCCCGCCTCGATGGTCCTCGCGCCGGCGTCGAATCCGGGCACCTCCGAGACCTCGGTCAGCTCCTCGCCCGTCGACAGGACGGTCGTGCCTCCAGGCGTGGCTAGGAGCAGGTAGTCGTGGTACGGGAGGGCGGCCGGGGCGTCGCCGCCCTGAGAGGGGGAGACGCCGTCTCCGCCATCCTCGCGCTCTCCCTGGCTCGCGCCATGGCCGCGGACCGCCAGCGTCCAGGCGCCGAGCGCGCTCGGGACCGGCACGGCCGCCAGGACGTCGACAGCCAGGCCCTCGCTGGCGACGCCCAGCGCGCCCGCGCGCCCCGAGCCGGCAGCCGAGACCAGAAAGGGCGGCTGGTCCGGCAGGGCCACGCGAACGACGTCCCGCGCGGCGCCCGGGTTGGGCAGCGCGTCCTCGACCGCCAGCGCCAGCCGGCGCTCCTGCGCCTGCCGGGACCTGAACGCGCGCCGCGAGCCGTTGCCGAGGCCGCCCTCGTCGCCGCCCGCGGCCGCGGCCTCGCCCCCCGCGTGCCCGTCGCCCTCGTCCTCGTCGTCGAACAAAAAGTCGAGGTCCTCGTCGTCGTCCGACGACGAGTTGCCGCCAATGCCCCCCGACGACGCCCGCGCCGCGGCCCGGGCGCCCGCCGCGCCGCGGCCCGGCGCCGCCTCCCGCCCGCCCGCGTCGCCGCCGGCGGTCGCGTCCTCGGCCTCGGCGGCCGCGAGCGCGGCGACGGCCGACGCGACGCCGGCGCCGCCCAGGCCGCGCCCGGCGTTGCGCGCTTCTCCGGCCTCGCCGGCGGTTGCGGCGTCCGCCTCGAGGATGTGCCGCCGCCCGGCCAGCGGAAAGGGCGTCGCCGCTGCGGGCGCGCCCGGCGCCTCCGCGCCTGCGGCGGGCCGCGAGGGCCGCGCGGGCGTCCGCGGGTCCGCGGCGGCGGCGCCTGCGCCCGCTCCCTTTGGCCTCTCCCAGAGCGCGAGGAGGAGCGAGTTGCCTTGGGCGCTGGCCAGAAAGGCCAGCTCGCCGCCCAGGCCGCACAGCGCCGTGGGCGCCGGCGCGGCCCCCAGGCGGAAGACGCGCGGGTGCTGCGCCGATGCCGCGCCGTTCTGGGCGGCTCCCGAGGCGCCGCCGAGCGCGGGGACGCCCTGCGTTCCGCCGTGCGTGCCCCCGAGCCTGCGCTCGCGCGCCTTGGCGCTGGCGTCGTTGAGCGCGAGGCCGAGCACGGCGCCGCCGGGGAGCGCGACGACGGCCACGTTGGGCGCGGCCCAGGCGACGCGGGCGTCGCCGGTGACCTCGAGGTTCCAGTGCGCCTTGGTGGCGTCGAGCGACGCGAGCATGGTCGCGGCCGTGCGCGGGTCCGGCTCGAGGTGCTCCTTGGCGACGCGCGCCGCCTCCTCCGAGGCGCCCTCCTGCGTGGCCTCGGCCATGGCCATGGCGGCCGCGTCCAGCGGCGGCGGCGGCGGCAGGTCGTCAGCGAGCGCGAGGCGCGAGAGCACCACGCCGCGCGGCGGCGCGACGGGCCTCGAGGACGACGCGGCCGCACGCCCTGACGCGCCTCCGCTGCCGTGGCCGTCGCCTGCGACGATTACGATCGCGTGCAGGCACAGCACGAGCACCGAGCCGTCCGGGGCCGCGACGACCGCGGCCGCGTCGCTGGGCAGGCCCGAGCGCGCCCAGGCGCGCCTCGCGGCGCGGCGCGACGGGTCGAGCGTCAGCGCGACCAGCTGACACGTGTCCTTGCGGTCGCGCAGCAGCCCCGGGGCCGTCGGCTCCGGCTCGTGCAGCAGCGCGAGCGTCGGACGCGAGCAGCGGTGAAGAAAGGCCGCCGCAAGCACGTCCGTCACGCCAAAGCGGTCCAGCGTCAGCACGTGCGCGTTGCCCACCGCCGCCGCGGGGCGCGGCACCGCCGACGGGGAGAATCGCGACGAGGTGACGGTGTGCGGGGCGTGCCTCGAGCGCGCCGCGGCGCGGTCGCCGGCCCCCCCCGCCGCTGCGCCGTCGCCGCCGCCGGCCCTGGCCCCCCCCGCCGCTGCGCCGTCGCCGCCGCCGGCCCTGGCCCCCCCCGCAGCGTCGACGCCTGCGAAAAAGACGTGGTCCTCGCCCCAGCCGTCGTCGAAGAGCGCAGCGACGGCCTCGTCGCCCAGCAGCGCGAGCTCGGCGGCGCGATCCTCCGGAAGCGTACCGACGGCCGGCATCACGGCCAGCTTGTGGCAGAGCGCCACGCAGGCCGCGCAGCGACCCTCGGGGTCGGCGAGCGCCAGCGGCGCGCGCGGGAAGTGCCGCTTGCCCGCCGCGAGTCGCACGCCCTCCATCGAATGCAGCGAGCTGACGCGCAGCTCGTTGGCCTCGGGGTCCCAGTCCAGCACCACGGCCTTGGCTTCGCGGAACGTCGCGACGATCGCGTCCGCGGCGCGCACGCCCGTCGGCGCCGGGAGCGTGACCAGCGACTCGACCACGCCGAACAGCGGCAGCGTCGACAGCGAGCGCAACCGCGCGTGCCGCGAGGGAGAGGCCGCGTCCGGCGCGGCCGATCCGTCCCCGGCCCGCTCCTCCCAGACGTCCACGGCGAACACCTCGAGCGCGGTGCCGTACGAGACGACCAGCTCGGGCGTCCGCCCGGCCTGGCGCGGCCGCGTCAGCCACGCCGACGTCGCATGGCGAGCGGTCGTGGGCGGGTGCACCTGCAGCGGGCGGGGGGGCGGAGCGTCGGGTCTAGGAAGCGCGATCGCCGGGAACGCCCGCCGTGCCTGCGGTTCTTCCGGCGATCGCTCGCCCCGCCCCGTCTCCGTCTCCGCCACCGCCGCGCCGGGCCGCGGCGGAAAGCCCCGCGCGGGTCGCCCTTCCGATCCGCGTCGCCTCGCGTCGCTCCGTCCGTCCTCCACCCGTCCACCCGTCCCATCGCCATCGCCGCTCGGTCCGACCGGTGCCCAGGGAGCCGCACCTGTCGGTAAATGGCCCGCGCGTCGTCCATGGCGTCGGCGCGCGGCGCGGCCTGGCCGCGCTCCGCGGGACGGGCCCTGGTTTGGCGGATCGCCGGCGCTCAGCGCTCGGCCATCACGCTGGCCACCTCCAGGAACCCCCGAGGCATCGACGGCCGGAAAGGGCGGGATGCCTCCCCTCGGCGGTGCGGGCGCAGCGCGCCCCGCGCGCGGCGCCTCGCGCGCCGCGGCGTCGCGAGGACGAGCGGGCGCGCGGCGGCGATCCCGCCCCGCGCCGGCGCGCGGCGCGCCCCGCCGGGCCGCTCGACGGGCCGCCGCGCGCGCGCTCGAGCGGCCTTTCCCGGATCGTTTGGCACCCCTCGCGGTGCGTGGAGGGTCTGGGTCGTTTGGGTGGGGTGCATGGGCGGACGGGGCGGCTGGAGACGGGAAAAGGCCCCTGCGAGAGAGGGCGGGCAAGGACCGGAGGGGCGGGAGGGGGGACGCAGGAGGGAATCGCCGGCGACGCGCGCGCGGCCGCGCGACGTCCCTGTCCCGCATTGCGCGACGTAGAGTTGAGGTAGACTGGAGATCTGTTGATGTGGCGCGCGCGACGGCAGGAGGACGGAGAGGCGGGGGGAGGGCAGCGAGGGAGATCGGAGGCGAGGCCCCGCGGGGAGGACGAGGGGATGCAGGCGCGGCGGGGCGGTGGGTCGGGGCGAGTTTCGCCGTGCGCCGCCCCGCGGCGCGGCGGACGCATCGTTTCGCGGGGCCTGCATCCCCGGATGCACTCGCTGCGACCGCGGCCGCGACCCCTCGTCGACGCTCACCCCCCCCCCCCCCTCGTCGAACTCTTCCTCGGGCTGCTTCCTCGTCCTCGCTTCCCTTCCGATCCGGTCTTCCCGAGCTCTTCCCCTGCGCCTTTTCCGTCTCCTCGCTCCCTTTCCGTGCTTTGGCGCGCTCCTCCCCGCGCGCGTCTCCGTGTCCTCGCCCCCGTTGCGACCCTCGTCCGTCCTTCTCCCCCCCGCAGCGCTCGGCGATGTCTCTGATGACGCTCTCGCGCGCCGCGGCCGCGGCCGCGCGTCCGTCGCTGGCGCTCTCGGCTGCTCCCTCGCGGCAGCTGTGCGCGGCGACGTGCGCCTCTGCGCGCCCCTCGTCCCGCATCGCGGGGCTCGCGCGCCCGCTGGCGTCCCTGTCGGCCCCGCGCGGCGAGACGGCGTCGGCGGCGGCGTTCGCGCGCCGCTCCCCCCCGGCGCGGTGGGCGTCGTCGACGCGCGCCGCCGCGTTCGGCGCCCCCCACGGCCAGATCACGTCTGCTCTGCAGGACTCGATGCGGTCGAAGATCATGGCGGCGCTGAAGACCGACCTGGTCGAGGTGGTGGATGCCTCGGGCGACTGCCGCCACGTGGAGATCCGCGTCGTCTCGGACGCGTTCGAGGGCAAGCGCGCCGTCGCCAGGCAGCGGCTCGTGTACAAGGCCATTTGGGAGGAGCTGCAGGACGTCGTGCACGCCGTCGACGGCATGTGGCTCAAGACCCGCGAGGAGGCCGGATTCGCCAAGCAGGAGGGAGAGGAGAAGAAGAGAGAGTAGGGACGAGGAGCCGCAGGCAAAGCGCCGAGCGGAGATGGGCCGAGGGGACCAAAGGAGCGGGGTGGGGCGGGAGGGGCTTGCCGACCGCAAGCACGCACGCATGGAGTTTGCGCGGCGCCTGCTGCTTTCCGCGGCCGCCCGACGGCCCGAGCTGCTGCAGCTCCCCTCTTCGCCGCTTCGCCCCTCCGCTCCGTCTTTCCGCGCCCCTGCTCTGCCCGTCGTCGTCTCCCCCCCCGAGCTCAACCTCCCCCGTCGCTGGCCTGGCGCGCTTCCGCTGCACCTCCCGTTGACCGTCTCGGCGCCCGGCCTCTCTTGTCTTCTTCCCCCCGCACAACCCCACCCCGCACCGTTCCTTGTTACCTGCGCCTTTTTCCCGTTCCCATCCTCCCCCCCGTCCTGCCCCTTTGCCACTTTCCCCTCTCTCCCCCGCCTCTACCTGTGAAGAGTCTGCTATCGATTCGCAGATTCAAACACAAAGCGGCCCGGTCGGCCTCGCCGCCGGAGCGAGCAGGCCGCTGACGCGAGGGGTCGGCCCGCCGGCGCGAGGAGGTGCGGGATGGGCGGAGAAAGAGGAGGTGCCGAGGCTGGGCGTGCGGGGGCGGGGAACGCAGCGGTGGGGTGGCGGCGGAGAGGGGCTGCGGGAACGGAACGGAAAGGCGCAGGGGCGAAAACGCGAGGCGGGAGAGAAGCCACGTGGAAAAGGGCCCGGGGCGCGCGCGGGTTGGGAGGAAAGGGAGGGGGGGGAGAGGAGGAGGGGGGGGACGAAGACGAGGAGGGGAAGCGGCGAAGAGCAAGAGGCGAGCAGAGGAAAGGAGTCGGGGAATCGACGAGGCGCGCCGAGGAAAGGAGTCGGGGAATCGACGAGGCGCGCCAAGGAAAAGGGTCGGGGAATTGACGAGGCGCACCGAGGAAAAGGGTCGGGGAATCGACGAGGCGTGGGAGAAAAGGGCGTCGCGCGTCGCGCGACGCCCGCCTTCCGGCCTTTCCACCGCCATCCCCTGCTTCTTCCCCCTGCCGTTCTTGATTGGGGTTGCGTTGGCGTTTGTTTGTCGATTCGCTCCAGTCTAGTCGGTAAACTCGGGCTGGCTGTTGGAGCTTCTGAGCCTGGCCCAGAGGTCGCCCTTGGGGTCGACGGTGCGGACGGCGCGGAGGATCTCGATGGGGAGGTAGCAGTGGTGCGAGTTGACGAGCCCGACGCCAAAGCCCGTGTAGCCCGCAAAGGCTCCGTGGACGGCTCCGTGGGCGAGCATGCGGCAGGAGATGCGGTCCTGGGAGGTTGCGGCGATGGAGCGGATGAGGTACGAGGGGTCGATGTACTTGACGTCCGAGTCCTTGATGTTCTTCTTGAGCTTGGAGCGGAGCCAGGGTCCGACGTCCTCGCCCGGGGGCACGAGGTCCTTGCCGGCGCCCTCGGCGACGCAGACGACGGCGTGTCCCTGGGTGCGCAGCACCTCCTCGAGGTAGGCGTAGAGCCCGCGCGGCCCCTCGAGCACGAACGGCACCTCTGGCGGGAGGCAGACGTCGACGAGCCCCGAGGCCATCGAGGCGTTGATGGCGAGGAAGCCCGCGTGCTTGCCCATGAGCTTGACGATGCCGATGCCGCGGTAGCCCGAAAAGGCCTCGACCTTGGCGGCGAGCAGGGGCGCTTGGGCCTCCTCGACGGCGGTCTGGAAGCCGAACGTCCTGTCGAGCATGACGACGTCGTTGTCGATCGACTTGGGGATGGCCACGACCGAGGTGGGGACCTTGTGCGAGACGCAGGCGCGGTGCAGGTCGGTGGCGGCCGAGATGCCGCCGGCGCCGGCGATCACGTACAGCTGGTCGATCTTCCAGAGGTCGAGCTTCTTGACGATCTCGTTGATGTCCGCGCGCACGTGGCTCGTGCCCAGGATGGAGCCGCCGTCGAGGTGCACGTCGCGCATGTTCTCGCGCGTCAGCGAGATGGGCTTGTGCTCGCGGTCCGAAAAGCCCCGAAAGCCGTACCGGATGCCCAGGATCTGGCCCTCGGGCACGCCATAGTCCAGCAGCTTGTACGTGATCGAGCGCACGACGTCGTTCACGCCGGGGCAGATGTCCCCGACCGTCACGATCGCGGCCGTCACCTCGGGGGGGTTCCAGTAGATGGTGCGGCGGGCGCCGCAGCGCAGCGCATAGTCGCCCACGTCCACCTCGTCAGAGTGGTCCACCACGATCTCGCTGTTGGGCTTGATCGAAAACGACTGCGAACGCGTCAGCGCGTCGTCGTCCTCCTCCTCGTTCTCCTCCACGCGGAAGACCGAGTGGATCAGCACCCAGTCGTCGTCCGAGACAAACCCGCCTCCGTGGTAGTTGGTCGCCTCGAACGGAGACGGCTGCGGGGTCAGATGGTCGCGCAGCGTCGGAATCTCGATCATCGTCGCGGGAATGTCTGCGTGCAAAGCAGGAAGGGTCGACTCGGAAACTAGGACGGCAACAGCCGGGGGGAGGGGAGGCATGAGCCGAGGCAGGCGACCCCGCAACCGCAACGACCGCGCGATCGCAACGACCGCGCGATCGGAAAGGCCGCGCGAGTACAGGTCGCCACGAACGGTACGCGTTCCGAACAGCCAGAGGCGCGGCGGAGCGCAAGGCACCGCCATCTCCCGCCTCGCTCGCCTCTCCACTCCCCCCTCGCCCGCCTCTCCACTCCCCCCTCGCCCGCCTCTTCACCCCGCCTCTCCACCGCTCTCCCCCCACCCACCCTTCCCGGCAGAGGCACGTGGTAGCGGCCCGGCGAGTCGACGCTCAGTCGCCGCGCGCCCCGCCCTGCCCCCCCGGACACGCTCCCTCTCCCTCTCCCCCCCCTTCCTGCGCTCTTGCTCGATTCGTCC
>PGFX01000123.1:0-19845 GCA_003612995.1 Prototheca bovis | reverse complement strand
CCCCCCCCCCCCCCCCCCCCCCCCCCCCCCCCGATCTTCCCCCTGCCGCCCAGTTCAAGCGTTCGTTCGTGGCTGGGCGCCCCTCGGCAGCTGCGGCAGAGCGCCGCCGCGGCCTCTCGCAGTGGTTTCCTGCGCCGGGCGACGACCGAAAGCAGGACGGGGCCGTCGAGGTCATGGCGGCGACGCAAGAGGTCGCCGAGGCGGGCAAGGGCGAGGCAGGGCCGGCCAGCGTGGGGGTCGTGGGGGACGAGGGGAACGCGGTTGACGGCGGGGGGGCGGCGGCGGAGGGCGCCGCCGCAGGGGCGCCTCGCCGCGGGCCGGACACCCCCGCGACCTCTCCGTCGAAAGGGTCTCCCGTCGCTTCGCGCTTGCGTGCCCCCGAGCCGGCGAGTTGCGGCTCTGCGCGTCCGCCTCCCGGCCCCTCCCCGCACCCCTCGCTCGCTTCGCCGTCCGGACCGTCTCCCGGCCCCTCGCCGCGGCAGCTGTCGGTCTCGCCGCCCGCGCGCACGCCCGTGCGGGGCCCCTCGCGCCGCGCGTTCGGGGGCAAGGACGACGACCGACTCGACTACGACGCGAACGAGGACGGTGACCCGGACGCAGACGTCGACATGGAGTCGCCCGCGCCAAAGGTCGCCTGGGACTCGCCCACGCGACGCGCCGAGGAGCGCGCGCGCGCCGAGGCGGGCCGGGCCTTTGGCGCGGGCGGCGGCCTCTCCGGCTGGCGCGGGGCCACCTCGGCGGGCGGGGCCGCGGCTGGAGGCGGGCGAGCCAGCCCCGCTGGCTCGGGCGGAGGGCTGGGCGCCGGCCCGCTTCGGGGCGCGGCGACCGGCCGCGGCTCGCGCGGCCCGGCCCCTCCCGCCGGCCCCTCCCGGGGGCCCGGGCCGACTGTCGCGTCGGGCGCGAGGGCGCAGCGCCGGTCGCGGCCCTCGCTGGGGGCGGGAGCCGGGCGCGGAGCCAAGCGCCGGGCGCTCGCCGCGGCGCTCTGGACGCTCAAGGGGTTTGGGCGAGACGAGGAGGAAGACGGGGACGAGGAGGACGAGGAGGAGGACGATGAAGCGGAAGTGGGGGAAGGGGAGGGGGAGGCGAGGGGCGGAGGCGGCGCAGCGAGGAGCGAAGGGGAGGAAACGGGACGGGTTTGCGATCGGGCCGATCCGAGCGCCCCGGGGGAGGAAAAGCCAGGCACGATCGACCCGGTGTCCCAAGGCGGACGGGATCCGGCTGGCGGCCCGGGCGCTGGGAGGAAGGAGAACGCACCCGGCCTCGAGGGGCACCTCCCGGGGCCCCCCGAGGCCGGGCAGATGGCAGGTGACCCCGTGCTGGGCCCGTGCGGAGGCGGGCGGGCCGCGGTCGACGCGGCGCCGCCGTCGGACGCGTCGGCGTGCGTGGGCGACGCGCGCGGCGCGATGAGCGATGCGACGGGGGACCGGGTCGTCGAAGGCGGCCGTCCGCCCTCTGGGCTTTTCCCGGGGTCGGGCTCCCGCGCGCCGCAGGCGGGCGCCGCGGGTGCGCCCCCGGCACCGGACGTCGCCCTCGACGCGTTCGCGCTGTGCGACTTTGGCGACGACGCCGAGACTCTGCGCATCCTGCAAGAGGCAGAGACGCGCGTGCTTTCCCAGGCGCCGGGAAGCGGGCGGGCGGCGCCGTCGCAGGCACCTGGACGCGGGCGGGCGGCGCCGTCGCAGGCACCTGGAAGCGGGCGGGAGGCGCCGTCGCAGGCGCAGGCACCCGCCGCCCGGCTCGCCCCCGCCGGCACCCTCGCCGCCGGCCCCCCGCGGGGCGCACCTCCCGCTCGCGCGACGGGCTTTCCGCACGGCCCGTCTGCTTCGCGGCAATCTGGCTCGATGGCTGCTGCGCGTGCGCCCGGCTCCTCGGACCGTTTGGAGCTCAAGCGGGAGGCGCGCCCTTTGACCCCCCCCCGGGGGAGTGCCGCTTTCCCTCCGGGACCCCTCCGGAACAGCGCCGCTCCTCTCGTCCCCCCTCCTCCGCCCTCCGCTCCCGTCGCGGCCCCGCTCGCCTCCATGGACGACTGGGGCGATGACGGCGAAGGTGACGCGGCGTTCGACGATGACGTCATCGCCGTGCTGGCCTCGATCGAGAACACCGCGCGGGCGAGCGGGAAAGGCGAGGGGGGCGCCAAGGCGGCCAGTGGGGGCGCGACGGCGGGGAAGGAGGAGGCGGGAACGAGGGAGGAAACGATGGAAGCGGGAGAACGAAGGGGGGGGGTGGCGGCGGCTTATCCGTCCACTTGCGTCGATCCAGACGCTCGCGCCTTCTCTGCCGGTCGCGCCTCTGCCCCTTCCGCCCCACCTTCCCCCTCCAGCCGCGCCCCCACCCCTGCTGCCCCCCCTCCCTCCGAGACGGTGGTTTTGCCTCCCTTCCGCTTCGACGAGGAGGTGTACGTGGTCGAGTCGTCCACCGGCTCTCCTTCGGAGATGACTCTGATGTGCCGTCGCCTCTTCGATGGCCGGCCGCGCGAGGCGCGACTGCTCGCTCCCTGGACCAACGTGGCCTTTCCCGCAGGCACCGCCGTGCGCCTCCTCGACAGCATCTGGGAAGAGGGGGAGGCGTGGGAGGCGGGCGGCGCGCAAGGCCGGGGCGATGCCGCCGAGGGCGGAGCGTCCCGGAGCGGGGCCACCGGTCGACGGGGCGAGGGATGGGAGTCCTTGCTGTGGTTCGAGAGCGCCGAGGAGGAGGTCGCCTGGGGGGCGCAGGGGCGGGGCGCTGCGGCGGGGGGGGCGGCCGAAGAGCCCCCGCCTCCTCCGGATCCGCTCCCCCCCTTTGTGGCGTCGTACGAGCGCGGCGCTGTAGTGTTCTTACCCGACCGCCTGGTCTCCGGCACGCGCGTGGCGGGCTCGGCGGGCTGCGCGCGGCGCGCGGCGCTGCTGGAGCGCGTGGGGGGCGCGGGGGGCGGCTCGGGGCCCTCGGCCGTGGCGGGCACGCTCGCGCACGAGCTCGTGGGCCGCGCGCTCGAGGCCGGCGACCTCAGCGGGCGCGCGCTGCACGCGATGGTGCCCGAGATCGTGGCATCCTGCGCGGACGGGCTGCTCGAAGCCGGCGTCGGAGCCAAGGAGGCCACCGCCGCCCTGCGGGCCAAGGTGCCCCCTGTCGTCCGCTGGGGCGCCAAGAACGTCCGCTTCCTGCTCGACCGGGGGGGGCGCCTGCGGCGCGACGCCGAGCCGAACGCCGCGCATGGAGCGGACCCTCAGGAGCCGCAGCCGGCGCGACGCGTCCACCTGACCGCCCAGCAGCTCGCCGCGGCCCTCGCGGCGCCCCCCGCGCTGCCCGTGCTCGAGGGCGGCTACGACGCGGCGGCGCGGCGCCAGCTCGCCTTTCGCGCGCGCGTCGTGGGCGTGCGGGCCGTCGAAGAGTCAGTCTGGGTCCCGCGCCTCGGCATCAAGGGCATCATGGACGCCGTCATCGACCTCGCCTGGCGCGAAGAGGCGCAGGGAGGGGGCTGGGGCGCCGGAGCGGGGCGGGCCTCGGCCCAACCCGGGCCCGCCATCCGCCTCTCGACCGTGCCCCTGGAGCTCAAGACGGGCAAGCCATTTCACTCGCACGGAGCGCAGGTCGCGCTCTACGCTCTGCTGCTCAACGCCAGATATGGAGGGCGGGGCAAGGGCGGAGTGAACGACGCCGAGCTCGCCGGGACGGACGCCTTTCGTGCCCTGCCCGGAGCACCGTGCGCCCCGCCGGGCGCCTTGCACGCCTCGCCGAGCTCCCTGCGCGCCCCGTCTGGCGCGAGCGTCTCTCCCGCCCTCTCTCCCGCCGTCCCGTTCTCGCCCCCGCCGTTCGCGGGCCTCTTGTGGTACCTCTCGCACCCAGACCCCGAGCCCGTCCCGCTGCGCCCCCCCGAGCTGGCCGCCCTGCTCGCCGCCCGCAACGCGGTGGCCGCACAGGCCGCCGGCGGGCGCCCGGGAGCGCTCGCAGACTCGACCCGCGAGTGCCGCTTCTGCGCGGCCAGGGACACGTGCGCAATGACCCTCGCCGCGCAGGAGGGCGGAGGATGGCGCGACTTTGCGCGCGTGGAGCACGAGGGCGAAGAGGGAGGGGGGGAGGAAGGAGGGGGAAAGGTGGGCCGACCTCTTCCGGGGGACGTCGAGGACCTCGCTCCGGCCGGCGGCCTTCCCGGGGGCGCTGCGCCGCCCGGCGGCCTCGACCCGGACGCCGCGTTTCTCAAGGCCGAGTTCGAGAGCGCCACGGTGCACCTGGTCGACCCGAGGCACCGCGCCTTCCTGGACAGATGGGAGAAGGCCCTCAGCGCCGAGGAGATGGGCGAGGGGAGCGAGTGGAGGGAGGGCAGGAGCGACAAGGATCGGTCCGGAGCTGCCTCTCCGTCGCTCGACCCCGCAGCATCCCGCTCGATCTCGCCGTGCAATCCTCGCGGCCTGGGCGCCGAGGCGTGGACGGCGCAGGGGGCGCTTGCGCGAGCGCGGGATGGGCGCTCGCTGCCCTTCTTGCGGGTCCGCGCCCTGGACGCCTCCAAGGGCGTCTACGCGGCCTCCTCCCTCGCCTTTGAGGAGCACTCGCACCGGCGACAAAGCCAGCAGCAGCAGCAGCAGCAGCAGCAGCAGCAGCAGCAGCAGCAGCAGCAGCAGCAGCAGCAGCAGCAGCAGAATCAGCTGACGAAGCAGAACGAACTCGAACACCCGCAGTCGCAGGGGCATTGGCAGCCAACGCGACGGATCCCATCCCAGGGCCCTGCATCGGGGCTGCTCTCCGGCCGCTCGCCCGCGGCCCTCGCGCGGCTCGCGCCCGACACGTTGGAGGCTCTGCGCACGTTCTTCCGCGCGGCGGTCTCGGGGCTCATGCCCTCCGAGCGCCTGCTCCTGTCGCGTCACGCGCACCCGGGCGGCATCGCAGCGGCCCGCGTCGCGTTCGTCGGGCCCGGAGAGCGCGACGGCGAGCTGGTCTTCTGCTGCGAACCCGGGGCGATCCCGACGGCGCTCCTCGAGAGCACGCGTGAAGATGCGCCGGGAGCTGCCAGCTGCGAAGGCGGCGGCAGCGGCGCTTCTCGCCGAGGCGCGACCGCTTCCGCTCTCCTGGGGGGCTCCCTCGCCTCCTCTCTCTCCTGTTCCTCCAGCGTCGACGGCCCCGACCTCCCCGGGCTGTGGCGCTTGGACAAGGACGAAGGCGCGCAGACGCTGTTCGCGCGGCAGCGCGGGTTTCTGTTCGACGTCTTCCGCGCGCGCGAGGAGAGCTGGGAGGCGCTCGTCGGCAAGGGCCGGCGCTGGGGAGACGGCGAGCGTGCGGGGAGCGAAGCGAGGGACGCCTCCGCCGCTTGGGACGAGGACGCCAGCCCCGCCGCGCGCATCCGCCGTCTAGTGGTGCGTCAGGAGGCGCCGAGGTGGTCGGGGGCCGAGGTCGGGGACGCGGGGGGCGGAGGCGGATCGCCGTCGCGCGACGCTGACGCGCTGAGCCTCGCGCTCGCGTCTTCCCCCGCGCGGCGGGCGTATGCGGACGCGGTCGCGTTCGGGTGCTCCCCCGAGCAGGCCAGGGCGGTCTCGATGGCGGTCTCGGCGGACGACTACGCGCTCGTGCAGGGCTTTCCGGGCGCCGGGAAGACGACGGCTATCGTCGCGCTGGTGCGGGCGCTGGTGCGGGCGGGACTGCGCGTCCTCGTCGCCGCCTACACCAACTCGGCCGTCGACAACGTCCTCCTGCGAGTCGTCGAGCGGGCGGAGGGAGACGCGAAGGGCAACCCGGGGAGCACGGCGAGCCCCTCGCCCCCCCGCATCTTCCGCGCGGGGCGGCGAGAGGCCGTGGACGCGCGGATGCGCGAGTATGCCGCGGGCGGCTCGGCGCACCCGGGGTCGGACTCGCCCGAGGGCCTCGAGCGCGCCGTGGCCTCGGCGCAGGTCGTCGGTGCCACCTGTCTCGGCTGCGCCTCGCCGCTCCTCCGCGTGCCGAGGGAGCAGGTCCGCTCCGCTTTCCCGTCCGCGTCTCCCACCTCGGCCCGCTCCGCTTTCCCGTCCGCGTCTCCCACCTCGGCCCGCTCCGCTTTCCCGACCCCGCCCCCCTCCTCGGCCGCTCCCTTTGACGTGCTGATCCTGGACGAGGCGGGACAGGCGTCTCTCCCGGTCTCGCTGGGCGCGCTGTCGCTGGCATCGCGCTGGACACTCGTGGGCGACTGGTGCCAGCTGCCCCCGCTGGTGCAGAACGCGCGTGCGAGAGAGCTGGGGCTGGCCGAGTCGCTGCTCGAGACGCTCGCGAAGAGGCACCCGCGCGCCTGCGCCAAGCTGGCCGCACAGCACCGCATGTGCGGCCCGATCGCCGACCTCGCCTCGGGGCTCTTCTACGACCACCAGCTCCTGTGCGCCTCCGAGGAGCAGCGACGAGGCGTCCTGCACTACTCGGGGGGGGCGTTCGCTCCCTCCGCGCTCGCCCGGGCGCTCCGCGACGTGTTGCGCGCGGGCCGAGGCGGGCGCGCCGAGGACCCGCGCGCCGCCGCCTTGGCGCCTCCGGCCTGGCTCGCTCGTGCGCTGGATCCGCAGCAGCAGCTCGTTTTCCTCGACGTCAGCCGCAGACCCAGGCGCCCCTCGGCCGCCCCGGCCCCCGCGCACGCCCGCACGACGGGCTCGCCGCGCGAGGCGGCGGCGGCGGCGGTCGCGGCCAAGTGCGCGCTGGCGCTCGGCGCCGCACCGGAGCAGCTCGCTCTCATCAGCCCGCACAGGGCGCAGGTCGCGCTGCTGGCGGCCGAGACGGCCGACGACGACCGCTGCGACGGCGTCGAGGTCTGGACGGTCGACAAGGCCCAGGGCCGCGACCGCGACGCCGTCTTCCTCAGCCTCGGCGGAGCCAGACGCCTGCTCAGGGAGCTCGAGCACCCAGCGAAGGAGCCGGGAGGGCCAAACGAGGCAGAGCCGAAGATGGATCCGCACTCCGCCCGAATCGGCCCGCTCGCCGGACAACGCGGCGCTCGAATCGGCCCTCTCGCCGGTGGTGACGGCGCCCGAATCGGCGCTCCCGAGGCCGCCGCTCCGCTAGCGTCCTGGCGCGGCGGCGCGCTGGCCGACTGGCGTCGGATCAACGTGGCGCTGACGCGCGCGCGGCACAAGCTGGTCATCTTGGGAGACGGCGCCGAGCTGCGGGAACTCCCGCTCTTCCTGCGGATGCTCGAGACGCTCGGCGAGGAGGGGAGGATCGTCAGTGTGCCGGACGACGACCCCCTGCTCGAGGCCTGGATGCAGAGCCACCCGGAATGATGCAGAATCGAAGCGCACAGGGCGCGGAAGCGCCCAAACATGCTCGCATCGGAGCGGCGGCCCCGGCCTGCGCTCGTTCTCGTCCACACCTGGCTCCTAGCCCCTCTCCCCTCACACCTCCCCTACCTCTCGCCTCCCCCCCCCTTCCTCCTCCCCCTTTCATCCCTTTCTGCACGCGCGCGCCTGTACTTTGTATTTCGTGGCAACGCAAGCTCCCCTCGGCAGAGGCGGTCGGCGCGGCGGGTCGAGGGGGGGAGACGCGGCGCAGACGCGGGCGCAGACCGCTCGGCGCAAAGAGGGGACGGGGGAAAGGCAAATGGAACGGCAGAGGGGGAGGGGACAGGCAAAAGGGAGCCGCAGAGGGCGCTCTGCAAGGGAAAGCTCCCGCGGCCGGGCGGAGTCTTCGCACCCCGCCAGCGGCTCTTTTCTCCCGCGGGTCCGTCTGCGTCGCGCCGCTCGCCTGACCGGCGAGCGCGCTGGCCGCCCCTCCTGGCTTCGAGCATCGACGTCTGGCTCCTCGAAAGGGAGGACGCGCAAACCGCAGATGGATGCGACTGCAGGGGCGGAGAGCGGAGCGGACAGACGCCCCGGGAGGGAGGAAAGGCGTCGGAAGGAAAGCAGAGGACGAAGGAGCCCGTCCGGACAGAGGAGAGGAGCCAGAATGATGTCGGGGGGCGAGGGCAGGGCAGGAAAAGGAGGACTGCGAGACGTTTGCGATCCAGAGGAAACGCAGCCGGAGGGGGGCCGAGGAGGTGCAGAAGGAGTCAAAGAGATGCGCTCGATCGTCTGCTGTCGGGCCGCCGACCGCGGTTCGAAGCGAGCGACGAAAAACATCACGCCGAACGCGCAAGCGGGTGGGCAGAGCCGATGGCGGCAGGGCGAAAGGGGAGAAGAGAACGACGAAAGGAAGCTGCTGGAGGAGAGCGGCGGCAAAGCAAGAAGAGGAGAGAGTGGGGGAGGGTCCGAAAAGGAAAAAGAAAGGACGGACTGGTGCGCGAGCCGGTCGGCACGTCGGTGCGAGGACCGGCGGGCTGGGGGCGGGGCAGACCTTTCTCGTCAGGCCTTTTTGCCCCCGTTGTTGCGGACCGGAAGCGACACGACGCCGACGTTTCTGTGGCAGCCGAAAAGTTCCTCTGGTGCGGAGCCTCGATACATGGGCAAAACAAAGAGGGGGGCCGGTGGGAGGGGGCACTGGAGGCCTGGCGTGTCGGACGTGGAGCAAACGAGACGAAGACGAGGCTTGGGTGACGAAGAAAATGAATGGGGAAGACCGCGTGGAGGGGACGGAGCGACGACGCCAACGCGGTCGGGCGCGCCGCGAGTGTGGGCCACAAGGCGGTGGAGGCGGGACGCGAAAAACGGTCTGGACTGTTCGGCGGGTTCCGCAGCGTCACGACGCAGACGAAGGGATCGTGCGAGCGCCAAAGGTTCCGTGTTCTGGAAGCGCGGCGACGAGCCGTGGGGCCCGCAGATGCTGTCGCTGTGGCATGAAGACGGCCCGGGGAGGGACGCAAATGCAGCCGCGATGGTGCGAAGACTGCCCGGGGGCGCGAAAATGCGGTCGTGATGACGCCTGCCGGTCGATGAGGAAATCGTGCGGGCAAAAGGAACGCCTCGGAGCGGGGGCGCAGGTGCGCAAGCGCGCAGGTACGCCGACGTAGGGCGGCGTCGAAAAATGCGTCCGTGGCCGAGGCAGCGTTTCGGGAGGGGGGGCGTGCCGAAACTCGCGCGAAGCAGGCCGCGGCTGACGTTCGGACTGGCCCAAGGAACGTGATGCGCAACACGCCGACAGGCGGGGTCTTGAAGGAGCGACAGAGGAGGTGCGAGGGGCGGTGCGGGGGCGGGATCGGGACTGGAGTCGAACGTAGAGATGGGATCGGGGGGCGGGGTCGGGGAGGCCGGAGGCCGAAACGCGCGACGACGTCTGCGCGAGGCAGAGGCGACGAGGGGCGCACGAAAAAGGGCGAAGGAGGGGGAAACGGGAAAGAACGGCGACGAAGAGGACGGACGACGGAGAAAAACACGAAAAAACAAAGAGGGCGATACAGGCAAAACACGCACTCAAAGAGAGGGATTGGAGCGGACGAGCCAGCCCCGAAGGCTTCAGGGCGCGGTGCGGAGCCGGTGAATTGCGCGCGTCGGAGCGCGCGGAAAAAACAGATGAGGGGGGTGGGCGGAACGCGGTGGAGGCGGAAAGATGACCAGGGGGCGGCGGTGCCAAGGCCGGCTCGGGATGGGGCTTGGGGAGCGACGGCTTTTGGACACAAGCCAGTGATCGCGCGTGGAGGAGAGCTCCCCCGCCGCAATGGGCCCCTCACCGGCCATCTGTCGGCCATCTGAGGGAGGGAGAGGCCCAAGAGGGCGATGAGCTCTCGATCGACGTGCGAGGGCCGAGGGCTCCGCGACGGAGCGACGAGCGGGAGGCACCGCGGCTTCGGGCCCGCTCGTGGCGGTCCCGAGCACGCGGGCTCGCGCGGGGCGCCGCGCGAGGCGTCGTGGTGACATGACAAAGAATGAAGACGTGGGTGCGCGATGAGTGATGGGCTGTACGACGCAGGCGAGGAAAGAAAGATGAGGGGGAGGCGAAAAGAAGGGGTGGCGGGAGGCAGGAGTTCTTGAGGAGCGTTTGTCCTACGCGCAAGGCAGCTCCCGCGCGCAGATGGGGGGAAAGACGGACTGAGCGTGGCCAGGCGCGAGACTCCGCAGGGGAACGGAGCTGCAGCAACCACTGAGTGCGAACGACCGAGATCAGGAAGCTGTCAAGGAGGGAAAACAAGAAGAGAAAGGTGAACGGGGGAAGGAAGGGAGCGAGAGAGGCGGGAGAGGAGGTGCACGGCCAGGCCGAGGGCAGGTCAGGGAGGCGGGGAGGGGGGAAAGGCGCGGCGCACGGCCGTCGACGATCGCAGCCGCGACCGCGCCGAGCGAGGCGTGCGTGGGGAAAAGGAAGAGCGGTCCGAGTGGGCTGAAAACTTGACAGTGAAAAAAAGGAACAGAGAGGTGCGAGAGACGGAAAGAACACGAAGAGAGCAGTGGGGTGGCGGGAGGAGGAGGGGAGGGGGGGGGGGGGGAAGAGACGGAGCCGGCCGGAGAGGGGCGACGCCGAGCCGTCGGGTGCGGGGTGAGGGACAGGAAATACTGGGGCGTAGGGAGAAGCGGACGCGCGTGTGGGGCGGACAGGGGAGACGCGGAAGGCGAGGAGGGAGGGACGAAGCGGGAGGGAAGGCGAGCCGCAAGAGCGGCGGCGGAACGGAGCGGAACGGGAAGAAAGTCGGACGAGCCCTCGCTGGAGAAAAGGAGACGGAGAGGGAGGAGGAGGAAGGGAAAAGCGGCAGGACGGGCAAGGCACGTGGGGCACGCGAGGCGCTCACGGATGGGCTAGCGTCTCGCGCCGTGCTCCTGGAGGTGGTGGTCGAAGGCGCCAGACGAGGGGGCGAACGCAAGGACGGCGGCGATGGATATGGCGATGACGACGGCGGCGGGGCTGCCGGGGAGGCGGCTCGCCGAGGCGTCGGCGGGGCAAAACGGAAAGGCAAAAGGGCAGGGGGACGGGCCGCTTTGGCCGGAGGCTTCGCTCCCGAGCCGCCAGCACAGCAAAGCACCGGCGCGACGACGAGGGAACGGGGGGGCACACGGGCAATCGAGAGGAGAGGCGGGGCAGCGAGGAGGAAATAGGAGGGCGGGCGGCCGCGGGGTGGGGGCGGGCGTCCGCCCGTCACGGGGCTCGGGTGGGCGGCCGGCCCAGAGGGCGCGGCGAGGACACGTGGCGGGGGCGCGTGGCGGGAGACGCGATGGTGCGGCAGGTGCGGCAGGCGTGGGGGAAAACCGTACGTGGCACGATGGAAGAGGGGCGGGGGTGGGGGAAAGGAGGGGGAGAAAGGATTCGGAGAGAGATAAAGAAACAAAGAAAGTGTGTGGGGAGGGGAAAGGGAACAAAAATGAAAAGGAAGAGAGGCAGAGAGAGGAAACAGGACGTCTGCACGTCTGCGCGGGGCTTTCTGGGGACTGGAAGAGACAAGACAAGGCACGGTCGGTAGAGACGCGTGCCGTCCCTAGAGAGGCGCGCGCACGAGCGGCAGAGTCGCGGCTCTGCCCGCCCCCCCGGCGGCGGGCGCTGGGTGGGAGGGAGGGGACCCTCCGGGGGCCGGGGCAACGGGGGGGGGGGGGGGGGGGGGGGGGGGGGGGGGGGGGGGGAAGCGAAGGGGCGAGAATGTCGGTCGGGTGGAGGACGGAGGCGACCGGGCAGAGCGGGCTTGAGCGCACGTGTGTTGGCGCGTTGCGTCGAGGGAAAGGGGGGGCGTGGAAAACGACCAATGGGCACAGGACGAGAAGGACGCGAAAGAAGAGCGCGCGGGGCGGGGAGGGAGACGGGGTGCACGGGTGCGGGAGGCGCTTCGGGCCTAGAGCGGGGACGGGGCCTGGCGGAGACCTGGAGAAAAAGGCGGAACGGCGAGGACGCAACGGCGATGGAAGACACGGCGAGGGAACGGAGCAAGGCAGAGGTGCAGGGTGGAATGTCTGGAAATCGGGACGGGCGTGGGAAAAGGAGAAAAAAAACGCGCCTTGGAAAAAAAGCGCGGCAAAGGGGAACGGCGGGGAGAGGGGCGTGTCATCGGGAGAGGGAGAGGGGTGGGCGAGGAGATCGGGAGGAGAGGAGGGCGAACGTCCGCGAGCGCGCGTCGCGCGAACGGGCGCGAGAGAGGACGCAGACCGAACGGCCATGCGGTGAGGGCGTTCTGGGCGGAACATGAAAGGGGAGGGAGGAGGGGAAAAGGGCGTCAACGGGGGAGGACAGCAAGGGAGGGGCGGAGAGGCGGAAGGAGAGGCGCGACGAGGAACGGCGCGACGGAGAGGCCGAAACGGGCCTGCGGGGAGGTCGGACGCGCAAAGCGACCGGATCCGGGCCCGCAGCCCCTCCGCTGCCTCGCGGGGTCGTCTGGGCTCGAGGCCCGGGAGCCCGCGGCTCCTGCCCCTCCTTGCATCCTTGGGCGAGGTGTCGGGCGGCGAAAAAAAAAAAAAGCAACGACGGCTGTGAAAAACGAGCCGCTCCCCCGTCCGCGGCACGTGGAGCCGGCGATCGCGGACGCGTCTGGGCGCCGAGGGGGAGCGCGCAAATTGTCGGTGGGGCCGTCGCCGAGCGGAGGGCGAGAGGGGGGTCGAAAGAGAAACCCCCTGGTCCTGGCCATCGGTCAGCACGGTCCCCGAGACCGCAGAACGGCGAGGTCTCGTCGAAAGGCCTCCAGGGAAGTTTTCGCGAGAAGAAAGGACGGCGAGTGAAAGGGGCTTGGGGGAGAGGACGTGGAGTGGGGAGAGGTGGGGGTGACGAGTGGGTGAAATGCGAGGTGCGAGGAGAAGTGCTGGGCGCGGGGGGCGCTGGCAAAGGGGCGCGCAAACGCCGCGGTGAGAGGGAGACGAAAGGAAGGAGCGCGAGAGCGCGCAACGGGCGCCCGTAGGTGCGGGTGGGAAAACAGCGGTCGCCGGTTCCGGAGAGGTTGCGGAGCGAGCAGGGCCGGAGGGGAGGGGAAGAGAGGGGAGGAGACGCGGGTTTGGGTGGCGGAAACGAGGAGGGGAAGAGCGAGGGAGGTTCGGACGGTGGGGACGAGAGGGGGGGGGGGAGGGAGATCGAGACGGGGTTTGGGGGGGACGAAACAGATGCGGAAAAGCCAGTCGCGAAAAGGTCGAGGCGTCTCCTTCGTGGCGGAGAAGGCGGCGGGCAGGAATTCCTGGGCGGCGAGCGGAAAAGCGGTGGGGCCGGAGGCAGAGACGCACAGCGACCCCCGCAGACGGGCGTCAGAGCGAGAGTCGGTGGCGCATTGCGGCGCTCGAGGGAAGGGACGCATGCGGCGGCCAACCAGTCGAACCGAGCCGCGCGAAATGACGCGCGCAGTCCAACGCGAATCACGGAGGCGACGGCAGCGCTTCGGAGGAGGCGCCGCCGCCGACGGAGGGCGCGGCGAAGGGGGGAGAGGCGGGCAGCGCCCCCGGACGGGGGGCTGCGCGGTGGTCGGGAGGAGGCGGGGAGGGGGGCGGAGAGGGAGTCGGGCGAAGGGAGCAGCGCTACGGTGGGTGCGCGCAGACGGGAGCAGATTGGGGACGGGCGTCGCTGCCAGAGGGGAGCGCGCGGTCGAGACGGGTGCGGAGGAGGGCTTCGCTGTGAGAGGAGCGGGCCGGGGGCCAAAGGGGCGCCGCGCGGAGGCGCGGCTCGGGAGTTGGCAGTGCAAACGGGGTGCTGGAGCAGACCATCGCCGCAACGCGGGCGGCCGAAGGACGCAGAACGGGCGTCGGAAATGGGGAGAGGGCGGTCTCGCGGCGGCCGACGGAGGCGACGCCGTCGCCGAGGCCAGAGGTCGCTGGCCCGAGCGGGCAGTTGGGCGAGAGGCGGGCGAGGACGCGAGGGAGCGGCGCAGATAAACCCCAGCGCGGGGCACCATCGACGACCGGCGGGTCGCGCAAAGCGTGTCGCCGGCGGCGGGAGGGGGCGGAGCCCCTCGATAGGCCCGGTGGTGGAGTGGGGAGGACGAGGCCCCTCGGGGGCCAGGCGGTGGAGCGGGAAGAGCGCCGCCCCGCTCCGCCTCGCGCGCCGGCAAGGTGCGCGACGCGGGTCCGGAGTCCGGATCGTCGTCGCGCGTATGTGAGAGGCGGGGAGGAAGGATCCGCGAGGAAGGGCGGAGGGCTCCGGGGGAGGACGGCGAGACCGTGGCGTCGCCAAGGGGCGCGCGTGCCTGAGCGGCGCGCGGGTGCGGAGAGCGTGGTGGAGAGCGGAACGCAGGAGGGTATGTGCGGAGAGAGCTAGGGGTCGAAGGCAATCAGAGCGACGAGGACAGCGAGAGTATGGGCAGCGGCAGCTGGTGCCGGTGGAGACAGAGGGGGACAGGAAACGGATTTGAGAGAATGAGTCGAAGGGGGTGGAGAAGAAGACCGGGGAAACAAAGAGCAGGCGCAGCCGGGGAGCGAGAATGCAAGCAGAATGGTGTGCGCAGAGGAGGGGGGGGGGGGGGGAGAAGGGCGCGGAACAGGGGCAACCGAGGGCGAACGACGGTGCGCGGGGCGACGGCGGCGCAAGCGACGGCGACACAAGGGGCGGCGGCCACGGAAGAGAGGCGGTGGGGTGGCGAGCGCCTTCCGCACTCGTTCGGTCCTCCTCGCCCCGTTGCGCCTCACTTGCCTCCCTTGTTGAGAACCTTGATGCGGATGTCGGTCCTGTCGTCGGTCCAGCGCTCGAGGGCGATCGTGTCTCCGACCCGCACGCCAAGCTCGCGCATGCAGGCCGACCATCCCGAGGTGAGCCGGAAGTGGCGCTGACCCGAGGACAAAAAGCCCTCGTACTGCACCGGCCAGGGACGATCGTACTCGTCGGTGACCACGATGCGGTGCTTGAACAGCGACGTGTAGTGCAGCGCGGCCGAGCCTCCCGGGCGGTCTGGCGAGCCGCCCGCGCCCCCCCCCTTGTCGCCGTCGCCGTGCGCCAGGTCCCCGGGCGCCGGGAACAAGCAGCGCGCCATGTGTTGCGTCACGTGCAGGCGGTTGATGTACGTGCCGTTGGTCATCGTGCGTTCCACGCGCGCCAGGGGAGCCGACCGCCATGTCCCTGGCGCGCCGTTGGGCCTCGGCGACGCGCCCACCGACGGGGGCGACGACGCGACCGCCGAAGCGCCGCCGTGCGGCTGCGGCTGCTGCTGCTGCTGCTGCTGCGAGGCGCGACGGTGTGCGGCCGAAGCCGCACCGGGAGCGAGAGAGCCCTCGCCAGCGCGCGAGAGGTGTCCGTTGGCGGCCCCGAGCCCGGCGGTGCCCAGCACGACGACCGGAGGACCGCCCTGTTGCGAGCCTGGCGACGCCAGACCAGAGTAGAAGCCATGTGCCGGCGCGGAGAGACCTCCGAGGCCGCCCTGGAACTCGCCGTGGCCCTGCTGCCTGCCCGGGCCGCCCGCGATCACGAGGCTGGGCGAGACGCCCCCGCGGCCCCAGCCCGCCACGCGGCCCTGCGGGAGCGATGCAAACGGCGCGTGCGTGTCCGCACCGCCGCGGAACCCCTGAAGTTGTTGTTGTTGCTGCTGCTGCTGCTGCAGGTGCTGCTGCTGCTGCTGCAGGTGCTGCTGCTGCTGCTGCTGCTGCTGCTGCAGTTGGAGCTGCTGCAGCTGCAGCTGGTGCTCGCGCTCCCGTTCCCGCTGCTGGAGCTGCAGCTGCATCTGCTGCTGCGAAAGCGCCTGCGCGAGTCCGTGCATGGACTGGCCGCCAAGCGAGTGCTCAAGCTGGCGCAGCGCCGACGTCAGCTGCGCCGTCGAAGGGGACTGCCCGCGACCGACCAGGCCGTGCTGCTGCGCGAGCGCAAGTGCGGCCGCGGCCGCGGCGGCCGCCATCGACCCCCCGGAGCCGTAGCCGTCCTGCTGTCGCGCGACGCGCAGCGCCGCCGCCAGGGGTGACGGCGACGCGGAACGGTCCGCTTCGGACGCTCCCCTCGAGGGTGCGGTGCCCCAGCCGCCGGTGCGAGCCGCGGGGCCGTCCGCGAGCTGCGAGAGCTGCAGCGGCGACTGCCGGGCGGCGAAGGCCGCCTCAACCGTGTCTTGCGTTGCGACGCCTCGCGCCGCGCCCACGTCCCCGCCGGCGGCGGCGACGGCCACGCGCCTCGGCCCGGTGCCCATGGCGCCGTCCTCGGCGGGCGAGCCCGTGCGCAGCAGGCCCAGCGAGGGGGGGGAAGCGAGCGCCGAGAATTCGGCGAGCGCCGACGCGTCGCGGCCGCCGGTGTTCAGCGCGCCCTGCAGCGCCGCGAGCGCCGCCGCGGGATCGGCGGACAGCCCCTCGAAGGCCAGCTGTCCGGCAGAGCCACGCGAGGCCAGCTGTCCGGCGGAGCCGCGTGAGGCCAGCTGCGCGGCCGGACCGCGCGGAGATCCAATCACCGGCTGCGAGGACGCAGGCACGGGACGGGGGAGCGCCCCGGGCAGCGACGCCGACGAGCGGCGCGAGAGCGACAGCGTCTGCTGCTGCTGCTGCTGCTGCTGCTGCTGTCGCAGGTTTTGCTGTGCCAACTGCCGCTCCAACTGCTGCTGCTTCATGCGAAGTTGCTGAAGCTGCTGCTGCTGCTGCTGCTGCTGCTGCTGCTGCTGCTGCTGCTGCTGCAGCGTCCACTGCTGCTGTGCCGAATGGCCCTCGGCCGCAGGGTTGGCGAGGCTCTGCGGGCGGTCTGGGCGGGCGTCGGCGCCCGCTCCGTCCGCGACGAGGCCCGCGAGCGCCGACGAGAGCGTGCCGAGGTCGACGCCCGATCCTGCCAGCGATGCGACAAGGCGGGCGAGGTCGGCGCGCGACGAGCCCGCGAGCGCGGCCGAGAGCGCACTGAGCTGGGGGCGCAGTGAGGCGGCGGGGGGCTGGGCGGTCGCCGGCGAGGCTGCGTGGCCCTGCGGCTGCGACGAAGACGAGTGCGCGCGCGCGCGGAGAGGCGAGACCGGGCGGCCGCTGAGCGGGCTGCCGGGCAGGCCGTCCGAGGAGCGGCCCGAGACGGTTCGCGGCAGGGCGCGGGGCGCGACGCCCGCGCCGCCGGTGGCCGCCGAGAGCGCCTGCAGGCCGCCGGCGGCCTCCGAGGCCGAGACCGGCGACGCGGCGCGCACCTCGGCGGACGCGAGCGCGCGCGAGGCGAGCGGAGATGACGGGAGCCCGCGGGCCGGCGCGGGCGCCCCCTGGACATCGACGCCGCGGGGCCCGCCGACGTACACGACGCGCGGCCCGTCGCGGTACTCGACGGGCCCAGAGCGGCGACGCTTGCATCCGCGCGGCAGCGGCAGCGGCGGCACGCCCGGCCACCGCAGGGACAGCGCGGCGATGTGCGACGGGACGAGCGAGGACGACAGGCCCACGCCGGCGCGGACAGAGGCGGAGGAGGGGGGGGCAGGGAGGGCCAGCACCGACGCAGGGGGGGTGGGGGAGGCGCGGTCGCGGGAGGAGGACGCTGGCGCGAGGAGAGCGCGGTCGCGGGAGGCGGCGAGCGGAGAGGGAGAGCCGCGGTCGTGGGAGGAAGAGACCGGGGCGGCAGAGCTGAGGGCGCCGACGGTGGCGTCGAGGCCATCCGAGCGGGGGGCTTCCGCCTTGATCGGCGGGTCGGTGCGCCCCTGGAGCGCCTCGGCGAGGCCAAACGGCAACGCGGTGGCGCCCAGGCGGAGTGCTGCCGAGGCCTGCACGAGCCGCGCGCGCTTGTCCTGGTCCTGGTCGGCGGGCGACAGGCGCTGGGAGGCAAGCTCGGGGGGGGACGCCCGGGGCGCGGGGGTCGCGGCGCCGCCCGCGGGAGCGGCGGCCGCCGCCCCGTCAGCGAGGGAGCCCAGCAGGGTCGACGCTCCGGCCAGGTCGCCACAGAGGGCCGAGGCGAGCGCCTTGGAGAGCACGTGCGGAGAGTCCATCGGAGCGGGCGCCCCGCGCGAGGGAGCCGTGGGCGGGGCCGAAGAGGGCGCCGCCTCGCCGTCCGTCTCCATGGCCGTCGGCGCAGACGATCCGCGCGCATCGCCGCGTGCGCCGCCGTTCACCCCGTCTGTCGGCCCGCCGGCGGCGGCGGCGGCGGCGACGGCGGCCGCCGAGGTGTCGCCTCGGCCGTCGTCAGCGGTGTGGGGGTGGGCGGTCTCATCGCCGCCCTCCTCGCACGCCGCGTCGCGCGCCGCACCCGAGGTCGGCGAAGATGCCGAACGCGCGGCACTGGTGCCACCAGTGTCGCTGGCGCCTCCGTCGGCGCTGGGAGCGGCCGTCGCGTTGGCTTCTGCCGAGGAGCCGGGCCCCTCGGCCTTTTTGCCCCCCGCCTTGTCCGGGGAGAGCAGCTTGGAGAGCTGCGGCTCAAAGTCGACGAAGAGGCGCGACGCCAGAGCTTCGATCACGGCCGGTGCCGCGAGCGACTGCGAGAACGTCTGCGAGAGCGCCGCAGAGACCGCCTTGGCCAGCGCCGCCTGCGGGGCGGCCGCCGAGGGCGCGGCGGGCGGAGTCGCGAGCGCCAGCGGCTCGGACGCCCCGGCGGCGACCCCCGGGGACGCGGCGGCTCCGCCGGCGGCGCTGTCGGAGGCCTTGGAGGGTTCGACCGCGGCGGCGCCGGCCGAGGCGAGCGCGGCCAGCAGGCCGGAGAGGGCCGTCTCGCCCGCGGAGATGGCCGTGGTCACCGAGGCGGACAGCTGCGCGGCCTGGGCGGACGCGCGCGACGCGTCCGGCGCGCCCAAAGGCCGCGGCGAGTCGACCGGCTCCCCGGAGGAGGCCTTGCCGCCAGCGGGGGAGCGGGCCGCCTCGACCCCCGGGGTCTTGCCGTTGCTGCTGTGGTCGCTGCCACCGCCTCGACCGGCATTGGCATCGGCATCGGCATCGGCCTCGGCCTCAGCTCCAGCCTTGGCCTCAGCGACGACGCCCGCCCCGTCGCCTGACGGCACGGGTGCGGTCGCAGTCGCGGGCCCGGCGAGCCGATCGCCCGGCGCGTGCCCCGCCGTGTCGCCGGTCCGGCCGGTCTTGGCCAGAACGCCGTCGAGCCCCGCCGAGGTGCGGGCCGAGAGCGACGAGGCCAACGACGCGTGCGTTGAGAGGCGCGCAAGCAGGACGTCCGGCGCGCCCGTCGAGGGCGTCGCGGGGGGGGGCGTCGAGGCCTGCGGCCGCGCCGTGGGCGTGCAGCTTGCGAGCGACGCCGAGGGCCCCGACGCAAGCAGAGGAGCGAGCGGCGAGGCCGAAGCCGTCGCGGGGACGGCCGGGGCGGCGTCGACGGCCGCCGGGGGCGCCGCCTCTTCACCGGGAGGCGCGGTCGCACCCGCGGGGCTCGCGGCGCGCGTGGCGGCACTTGAGGCGCCGCAGCCGAAGCAGCGGCGACCGTGCGCTTCGACGCCCCCGGCGTCGGCTCCGTTCGTGGGGCGATCCTCAGAGGGCCGGTCGCCGGCCGCCGCACTCGCGCGTTCGCCCATCTCGGCCTCTGCCGCGACGGTGTCGGCGCCGAACGGCGACGGCGCCGGGACCGACGCTGGCGCCGCGAGGCGGGCCGCGGGAGCCGAGAGCGCCGCCGGCGAAGATGGCGCCGCTGGCGAAGAGGGCGCCGCCGGCGAGGGGGGCGCCGCCGCAGGCGGGGGCGCGGAGGGAAGCGAGGACCCCTCGGCCTTCGAGAAGAGAGCCGCCTCCTCCTTCGCGGGGGCGGCCGCGCCGTCCTCGCGGCCCTCCACCTCGACGGCGGGCAGGACCTCTGCGCGCACGCGCTTGGCGGGGGGCTCGCCCTCGCCGGGCGCGCGGGGCGCGCCGCGCCCGCCCGCGTCAGCCGCGCCCCCGGGCTCGACGGCCGCTCCCTCGCGCCTCTGCGCGGCGGGGGGAGGGGCGAGCGCGGGGGTGCGCGTCGCGACGCCGTCTCGCGGGGAGAGCACGCCGGAGCGGGCGTCAAGGACGCCCAGCGGGGACGAGCTCGACAGCAGCGATCGCCCGGCGGGCGACCCGGGCGCCCGCGGGCTCAGCGCGTCCGTCATGCGGGAGCCGCGTCCAACGGCGCTCGGGGAAGAGGGGAAACGCGCGGTTGTCCCTCGCCCCGGAGAGCGTGGCCGACGACGGGAGGAGAGGAGAGGGGGGAGACGGAGCGCCCGTGCCGTTGGAGCTTGGCAGCAAGGCGTCTGCGCGGGGGGGAGGAGCGGGGGGGGGAAGGGGTCGGGGGGGGGGGGGGGGGGGG
>PGFX01000112.1:0-19873 GCA_003612995.1 Prototheca bovis | reverse complement strand
CTCCCCCCCCCCCCCCCCCCCCCCCCCCTTCCCCCTGCTCCGCACCCTTGTGCTCGACATGCTTGGGTTTGTCCCAAGCCGCGGCGATGACGGCGCCGGCCTCACGGGCGGCCTCGAGGGCGACCACGAGGCACGCATCCAGGTCGACCGCGGCAGGGGACGCCATTGCGGCGGTCGGGCTGAGCAGAGGGCGCGGCGGACGAGCGGGGCGCGGGGCGGGCGCGGACGCAGCGCGGCCGACGCAGCTGCGGGCCGGAACGCGCACGGGGGAGGCGCGCGGGGGGCGGCTGGCGCGCGCGATCGAGACGATCTGCGGCGCGCCCAGACGCGCGATCGCACACGGGGAGCGATCGAACGCGCCGTGCGCGCGCGACATGGCGCCAACACCGCGCGATCGCCGCGCGCACCTCCCCGGCGCGCGCGCAGTCAAGGGCCGGGCGCGAGGAGAGGGAGGGGAGGGGAGACGCGGGGGGGGGGGAGAGGGGGGGAGAAAAAGGGCGAGGGCGCGGGAAGGCGGCAGGGGCGGGCGCAGCTGCGCTCGCGGGCGGCGCCGATGCGATGCCGCGTTCCCGCGGGCAGGAGCAGTGCGTGCCATGCCGACCGTCGTTCTCGAGGCGGGCGGTTGGCGCATCCACCCTGGCATCCCCGCCCGGGAGGAGAGAGTGGGGAGAAGGAGAGAGAGTGGAGCTCTGGGCTCTGAGCTCCGTGTTCCCCGCCAGCTCACTCCGGGCTCCAAGCCCCGAGCTCCCCGCTCGCTCGCTTCGCCTTTCCCTTTCTCCACACCTCCACCTCCCCCCTCCCCTCCACTTTCTCTCTTCGGCGCGGGAGCACAAAGCCCAAAGGCCGCGCAACGGGGTGGCCGCGCCGTTGCGCACCACACGATGGACCCCGTCCCGTTCGTTTGGCGGAGGACGAATCGTTGTCGGCGTCGGGGCCACGACGGTGACGCAGCGCGGCATCATGCAAACGTGGATGAGGGGGCAGGGTCTGGCCGCCGCTTTCCCCTCATGCGTCTCGTCCTTTTCTTCGCCGACGCCGCTCCCCTCCGCCAGACCCCCCGTCCCACGGCCCCGCCCAGCCCAGCCGTTCTCTGGGCCCTCTGGCTCTTTCCACGGTGCTTTCCATGTGCGGCGCGGCTGGCGGGCGGCCAGCTTCGAGCAGGGATGGGAAACGGGACGGAGGGGGGGACGAAGAGGTCAAAGGGCCGAGGCCTCGCTCGCGGGTCGCCTCTGCGCGGGCCGGGCGGAGCGTCGGCGAGGAGCTCGGGATCGGAAACGTCCGGAGCGCCAAGGGCGAAGGGAGGGAACAATGTGCACGCGGAAAGGGGTTCTGCAGCCTGACAGGCCGGGGAAAAGCTGGCAGCGGGCAGGGCAAGGGGGGAGAGAGGCGGGAGGGAGTCGACGCGGACCGAAGAAACGGGGCGAGAGGAATGGCCGAGACGAATGGCCGAGCGGCGCCAGAGAAAAAAAAAGTCTGAGATGCGCGCGGGCTGGCGCGCGGGGCAAAGTCGACGAGAGGTGGAGGGGGCAGGGTGGGAGGTGGAAGAGAAAAGAAAACGAAAAGGCCGCGAGGCGGAACGAGCGGCGAAGACCTTGCGCAAAGGCGGCGGACGAGGAGGGAGTGCCAGGAACGGGGTGGCGGGCGAGTGGTGCGGAGTAACAGAGTGGAAGAGGAGAGCGACATCGAAGCGGAGCGGCAGCGGCCGGGGGAGGCCCGAGGGGTCGGACGGCGCACGCGAGAGGCAGAGGAAGATCGGGTGCGGTGGCGGGCTCAAAGGGCGGTCTCGGGTCGGTGAGGAAAGGCTCAGGCCTACGGCCTCGAGAGGCGGTCGGCCGAGGCGCGCGCGCCCCGCTTCGGATGAAAGGGTTCGGGGCAGTCGACATGGGGGGGGCAGAGAGGAGCGCGAGGAGAGGGGGAGGGCGTGACAACGAGCGGCCGCGAGCATTTCTTCGCGCGCTCAAGAAAGGAACGCGCCACGATGGGGCACGGGGGGGGACGGGCGAGGGGGAGGGGGGGGGGTGGGGCGGAAAGGCAGGAGCGGATGCTGACGTCGGTCAGCGCGGTCATCAGGGGCGGGGAGGGGGGGGGGGACCGCGAAGCGGCCGGTGGTGGGCGTCGGGGCGGAAGAAGACGAGGAGGCGGCGGGGCCGAAACGAGGCGAAGAGGAGGCGAAGAGGCGGCGGGGGGACGCCAGGCGAGAGGTGACGAGGGTGGGGGCGGGTGGGCGAGCGGGCGGGCGGGCAGGCGCCCGGCCAGGATGGGGCGAGGACGAGGGCGCGCTGGAAAGAAAAGAGTTCGGAGGGGAGCTGCGACGGAAAAAAGGAACAAAACAAAAGAACGGGGGGCACAGGAATACGCGCGCCCGCGTGGGGTGGGAAGAAGAGCAATCGGCAGGCCCGCGGAGGGAATGGGCAGGAAAAGGGGGAAGGAAGAGGAGAGGCGGCTATAGGGTCGGGACCGCGGTGCGTGATTTGTGCGGGGTGCAAGGGCGGAAGAAGCGCGCATCCCACACGCCTCGGGCGGGCGCTGCGCCGGCCCTACCGCGGGGTGGCCGCCGTCGTGCGCCTGGCCTCGGGCCGGGGTGGCGAGGAGACAAGGGAAGAGATCGGCGGATCGCTGGGGACGAGGGGAAAAAAGACGGGAAGGGAACAAAGGTGACACGAGGCGGTGTGCATCGAGAGCGGGAGTCGTCGGGAGCGCGGCTGCCGTCGGGCCGTCGTCGTCGCGGGGTCGTTGGCGGCGCCGCTCGTGAGAGCCTGCGCCTCGCGCGGACGGTGCGTGGGCGCGGGTCATCAGAGCTTGTCGGATCCGGAGGACTTGAGGTCGATGCTTCCGTCCTTGGATTCCTTGGTGGCGATCTGCGCCTCGGGGGCGGCGTAGTAGGCGGCTCCTCCCTCGACCGAGGGCTCGAGGTCGTCGTCGTCACGCTTCTGCTGCTCCTCTCCCTCCATGTGGGCGAGGTGCTTGATAAAGTTGACGGCGTCGTGTCCCGGCTCGTACGATCCCTTGGAGTAGTCGGGCTCAAAGTCCTCGCGGGGCGCGTAGAGCACCGAGGGCATCGACTCGGTGACGCTCTCCTCGCGAGTGTCGGCCTCAGGCTCGGGCACGACGTTGGGCGTCTCCATGGGCAGGATCGTGTCGAGGATGATGCCGATGATGGCGCCGATGGCGTATCCCTCCGAGAGGATGTTGATGATGGCGTCGCGCAGCCCCTCGACGCCGGCCGAGAGTCCGTCCGAGGGCCAGAGGTTGTTGGTGGCCCAGCCGGGGACGATCGAGACGCCGACGCCGATGGCGAGCACGCAGGCGGCAATGAAGCGGTTGCGGCGCGTGAGGTGGTCGCCCATCATGATGTGGACGCCCGAGGCGATGATGTTGGCGAAGAGGAACGTGGTCATGCCGCCGAGGACGCAGTTGGGGATGGTGGTGATGAGGCCGGCAATCTTGCCGACGATGCCAAAGAGCAGGATCCAGGCGGCGCCGGCCCAGCCGGCCTGGCGCGAGGCCACGTTGGTGAGCGAGATGACGCCGTTGTTCTGCGAGTAGTTGGTGAGGGGCATCGAGGTGCCGAGCGTCGAGAAGACGGACGAGGCCGTGTCGCAGAGCAGCACGGCGCGCATGCGGCGCACGTGGGCGGGCCCCTTGGTGGCGAGGAACGAGGCCTCCTCGGTGGCGGCGGCGTCGCCGGTCGAGTCGAAGCAGGTGATGATGAAGATGATGAGCATGGGGAGGAACGAGGGCCCGTCAAACTTGAGCGGAAAGGTGTGCACCCACAGGAACGTGCCGCCGGGGGCGATGCGAATCTTCTCGCCGGTGACAAAGCGCTGCCCGTGGTAGCGCGTGACGCCCGAGAGGAAGTAGCCAAACATGAGCGAGATGATGACGGCCGTGTTGCGGAGGAAGGGCGAGCCGAAGAGCTCGACGATGATGAGCATGACGAAGACGGAAAACCCGAGGCCGACGTACTGGCCAGAGCCAAAGGGCAGGTAGACGTCTCCGTTGCCCGAGCAGAGCACCTCGCTCATCGTGTAGCAGGCGGTCGAGTTTGTGACCGAGCCGTCGGCACCGGTGATGGTGCAGCCTCCGTCCACGGCAGTGAACAGGCCGGCCTGGTTCGATGCGCAGTACGAGCCGCCGCCCCAGTTGTCGATGCCGGAGCCGCAGAGCGAAATCCCGATGAGCATGACCACCAGGCCGCAGACGACCGGCGAAAAGACGCGCTGGATGAAGCGGTAGGGCATGAACGAGACGATCATGGGCAGCAGCGCGGCCACGCAGCACGTGGCCAAGCACTTGCCGTACGCCTCCTTGAACGTGTCGCCCTTGTTCATCAGACGAGCCATCGACGTGTTGAAGGGGCCGTAGGCCGCGAACGAGACGCCAGAGATGGCCAGCAGACGCGTGCCGATGCGGTACTGGCCCCAGAGCGGAATGCCGGTCACCTGCACAAACGTCATGATGCCAGAGACGATCATGCACGCAGAGATGAGGTACTGCTGCAGCTGCACCACCTCGTCCTCGGACAGCGTCGGGTCGTTGGCCGCCAGGTCGCCGATCAGGATCGGGGGCACGATCGTGCCGCCCACGATCGACAGGCAGTGCTGCAGGCCCATGATCGCGGCCGTGCAGATGCCCAGCCACGCGT
This sequence comes from Prototheca bovis, assembly GCA_003612995.1. Taxonomy (NCBI): domain Eukaryota; kingdom Viridiplantae; phylum Chlorophyta; class Trebouxiophyceae; order Chlorellales; family Chlorellaceae; genus Prototheca; species Prototheca bovis. The sequence goes on along the minus strand of PGFX01000112.1, from coordinate 15,228 downwards.
TGCGAGCGAAGAATTGCGGAGGGGCGCGCTTCTTCGTCATGAACGGAATGGTGGGCATGCACAGGTATTTCTGCACGGCGGGGGGATGGGGGGGGGGAGGGGGGGGAAAGAGGAGGAGAGGGTCGAGCGAGAGGGAGAGGGAGGAAGAGGAGAGGGTCGGGCGAGAGGAAGAGACAGGGTGTAGGGAGGAGAGGGGGTAGGGAGAGAGAGGGTCGGGGGAGACCGGGGAGGAGAATGGGAAAAGGGGAGAGAGGGGCGGACGGGAGAGGGCGCGGAGATCCTCCCATTCGCCCTCCCCCCATTCGCCCGCGTGCGATCTCCACTACGCAGAGTGGGGGAGAGAGGGCCAGGCGAGATCCCTCCTCGTCCCCCCCCCACTCCCCACCCCCCGCCCCGCCCACCCTCACCCGCCGCCCAACCACGCCACACGTCGGGGCCGGGCTCGCCTAAGCGTCCCTTCCGGCCCGCGCCCAGCTGCGGCGGCCGCTCCGATCCACCCCCCCCCTCCCCTACCCTCCCCCAGCCCCTCTCCGCCCGCCACCACCCCTCGCCTCAGTCCCCCCCCCCGACCCCCTACGCGAAAGTTTTGGCGGGAGGGACCGAGGGTTTCGCGGACGCGAAGAAAGCCGAAAAGCCCCGCCTCGCGGTCCGGAAGCGCGCCCATCGACATTCGCAAAGACGCGAGATTGCCGAATGCGCGCGAGGCGATCGCCGCGAGCAGCGCGCGACGCGCGCGCGTCGATCGCGCGGTCGACCAAGCGGTCCGGAGGGGGGGGGGGGGGCGGGCGGGGAGGCCACGTCCCGGGCAGGGGAGGCGGAGGTGTTGTCGCAGCCGACCAAGCGGGGAGAGGGGGCGTGGGACTGCGCGGCGAGCGACCAAGGTAAGTCGCTCTCCGCGACGCGATCCGAGCTCGGCTCTTGCCGTGCGCGACCCGTCGGAACCGCGAAAATACCAGCCTGCGCACGTAGTCATAGTCGCCGAAGAAGATGTACTTCCAGGACTTGTCCTTGGTGTAGGCGCGCAGGCGCTGCAGCATGGCGACGAGGAGTCGAGCGCGGCCAGGCGGGCGGTGCCGGGGGAAAAGGAAGGATGGGGAGAAGCGGGACTCGCTTCGGCGATCGACCGCGCAAGGGGAGCGGTAGACGACCCCGGTGCGGACGGGGCGTCGGTCGAAACGTCGGGGGCGAGTGCGACTTTTCCGGTCGGGGGCGCGGCATTTGTACCCGCGCCGCCCGCGCCGGGCGGGCCGAATGAGGCGAAGGCCCGGAAGAAGCCCTAGGCCGGGAGGGGCCCGCGAGGAGGAACGCGCATGGCGTCACGGCCCGAGCCCTCGCCCGGCGCGCTTCCGGACGCCCAGCGGCGCGGCGCGTCGGTCTTTGTTGCGTCCCTCGAGCAAAATTCGACCCGCGCGCCGACGCGAGACCGCGCCCGGCTCGCGAGCCGCCCGGCCGCGCCGCGGAACGCGGAGCGCCCGTCGAGGAGGAGCGGGCTGCGCGCCCCTGACGGGGTTGCCCACTTCCACCGCCTCCCCCCCCGCCCGCCTGCGCGCGCGCTCGGAGCCGCGCGAGACCGCGACCAGCTTCCGAAGCCGAATTCGGAGCCGGACTTTGCGGAAATGCCCAAAACGCGACGCACGCGTCGAAGAGCGGGCTTCGCGAGCGACAGAGACCGCGAGCGGCCCGAGCCGTACCGGAAGTCTTCCGCAAAGTGCCCCTTGGTCGCTCGCTCCGCGCTCGCGGGCTCGCGGCTTGCGGCGGTGCCGACGCTCGACGGCCGCACGGAAGCGACCAGCTAGCGCGCTCTGCGCGTCCGCACGCTCGCAATTGGCCTCGCGCACGCCTGCCTCTCGCCCTGCGCCGACGATGCCGGAGGGTCTACACACGATGCCGGGCTGGGCTCGCACGGTTCGCGCTGCGACGGGGCCAAAGGGGCAACGACGGCTGGAGCAGGTTGGGGGGGAGAAACGCAACGGGGTGGAGAAGAGGAGAGAACGGAGAGGGGAGCGAGAAGGAACGGAAAGGGGAGTGAGAGGGGGTGAGGGGGAAGAAAGAATAAAGGCGGGGGGACACGACCCCAGAGGCGGGTCTGTCCCCCCGCAAACGGTGCGTTTCTGCGCTGCGTGCGCTCGGTGAAAAGTCCAGCCGCCGCGGTCCGAGGCCCGATCGGACGTCGCAGTGGTCAATATACACGAAGCCAAAGGCTTCTCGCGGAAGCCAAAGCTAGAAGGACGGAGAAGGAAGGAGGGGGGTGGAAGGGTGAGGAAAGGAGGGGGGAGGAGGGCGAGGGGGGGGGGAGCAGGGGGGGTCCAGCGCGAGGCACCGGATGATCCCCCCCTCTCCCCCACCCCCCACCCCGCCTCGCCCTCCCTACGCTCTCAGCCGCTCCCGCGCGCCACCACCCCTTCCGCCTCTTCCGGGCTTTGGCTCGGGACCCGGGTCAGGTCGGGGCGGACCGCAAAGACGCGCCGCGGCGTCGGAAAAGAGAGGGAAAGGCGAAGAAAACGGGCGCGGGGAGAGAGGGGAGGGGAGGGGAGGGGAGGGGAGGGGAGGGGGGAAAGGGGGCGGGGGAAGGCGGCGGCAGAAAGCGGAGAGGCGGTCGAGCAAGGGGTGAGGGCCACCGCGTCTCTCGACGCGTGCGACCCGCCCCCGCCCGACCGTCTCCGCGTCCTCCGTGCCTCCGTTCCCCCTCCCCCCCTCCCCTCTCCCCTCCCCTCCCCGCCCCCACCCGTAGCCCCCGCTTCCGCCTCACGCTCCCTCTCTCGATGCCGCGGCGCGTCCCTGCGCGTCGCGCCCCGCCTGCGCCTCCCTCGCGGCCCCTCGCGCGTGCCGCGTGGCCACGCGCGAGCCGGGCGCGCCCCAGCCCGGAGGCGGAGGCGCGCCCGGCGAGCTCGCGGTCGACAAAAGGACGGGGCGCCCGCCTCGGCCGCGCCCGCAGGCGCGGCGCGCAGGCGGGCGTCCGCTTCCTCCGTCTCCGCGGGCGCGGCGGGCGGGCGTCGACAGAAGGCCGACGTCCGTCCCTTCCGCGTCGTCGGCCGCCCTAGGCGGCTTCCTGACGCCCGGCGTTGAGCCTGGCGGACGACTCGTTGTGCTCGGCGATGATCGTCTCGAGGTCGAACGACTTGAGGGTGCCGTCTTCGACGATAACCTCGCCGTTGATGACGTTGGTGGTGACGCGTCCGGCGTCGCAGAGGATGAGGGCCGAGACGGGCGCGTGGAGGGCTCCCGAAAAGGACGGGGCGGCCCCGGGCCCCTTGACGCGCCACCCGACAAAGTCGGCGGCGTAGCCGGGGGCGATGACGCCGACGTCGTCGCGGCCGAGGTTTCCGGCGCCGCCCTGCACGGCAATCTTGAGCGTCTCCTTGACGGTGAGCCCCTTGGCGCCCAGCCTGGCGCGCTGCAGGATGAGCGCGGTGCGGGCCTCGTTGATGATCGTCCCCGCGTCGTTCGAGGACGAGCCGTCGACGCCCAGGCCGACGTTGACGCCGGCGTCCAGCATCTCGCGGATGGGCGCGATGCCAGAGCCGAGGCGGCCGTTGGAAATGGGGCAGTGCGCGACGCCGACCTTGCGCATCGCAAACTGCGAGCACTCGTCGTCGTTGAGGCGCACGCAGTGCGCGCACCAGGCGCGGCCGTGGTCGTACCAGCCGCAGGCCTCGAGGTACTCGCCGGGGCGCATGTCGTGCTCGCCGCGCGTGAAGTGGATGTCCTCGTCGTTCTCGGCGATGTGCGTGTGCAGGCGCACGCCGGGGTACTCGAGCGCGACCTTGGCGCTCTCGATCATCGTCTCCATGTCGCACGTGAAAGGAGACGTGGGGCCGATGGCCAGACGCAGCATCGAGAAGCGAGAGTTGTCGTGAAACTCCTCGATCAGACGGCGAGCCTCCTTGATGCCAGACTCGCACGTCTCGACAATCTCGGGCGCGTAGATGCCTCCGTGTTCGTTGTCGCGCGTCACGATGCCGCGCACGGGGTGGAACCGCATGCCCAGGTCGCGAGACGCGCGGATCGTGTCCTCCAGCAGCACGTCGTTCGGGTACATGTACAGGTGGTCCGAGGAGCACGTGCACCCAGACAAAAGCAGCTCGGCCATCGACAGGCGCGTCGCGCGGTACACGTCCTCACCCTGCGAGGCAGACGAGGCGCAGACGGAACGAGTCGGCCCAGAGGGCGAGGCGAAGACGGCAAGAGAGACGGATGGGGGGCGGGGAGGAAAAGGAGGAGAACGGGGGCGAGGAGGGGCGGCAGGGAGGCCCGCGCAGGCACAGCGGCGGGGGCCCGTCCGCGTCCAACGCCCAGACACCTCGACGGCCCCCGCTCCGCAGGCCGCGCCGCCCGCAAACGCCCCCCGCTCCGCAGGCCGCGCCGCCCGCAAAAGCGTCCGGATCGCGCACGCGCGCATCCAAGCGGCATCGCGCGCTGAGCCAGTCGCGATCGCGGCCTTCGCGCACCGTCATGTTGGCCCAGATCGGGTAGCAGGCGTGCAGCCAACCGAAGAGGAGCTCGTCCTGCGGGAGAGCGGGAGGGGAAGAGGGGTCGCGAAGAGAAGAGCGATCGGAGGAGGGGAGGAGGGGAGAGGAGCCGGCGGCGCGCGCGGAGAGATCCGAGGCCGCAGCCGCGCGATTACATTGCGAGCGTTTTCGAAAACGCTCGAGCGCCAAAGAACGTGAGCGAGGAGCGGCGTACCCGCGCCCAACGCGCGCCGCGGCCGCATGCCCCCCCCCTCCAGCTGCTGCGCGGATACCCCGCGGGTCGCGGACCTATCGCCTATCGCCCCCCGTTTGCCTATACGCCCGGCACTCCCGCCCCCTCCCCGGCCCTCACGCGCCCCCTCCCCGCGCGCGGCCCTAGGCCCTAGGCCCTAGGCGCACGCTGGCGGCGGCACCGGCGCGGCGCGTCCGCCGGCGCGTCGGCGATCGCGCACCCTGCCGGTGCACCGAGTGAGCGTCTGGTACATGTGGTGGTGCGTGTTGATCAGGCCTGGAATGACGACCTGGTTCTCCAGCGAAACGCGGCGCGCCGAAGCATACTTGTCGGGCAGGTCGGAAGTTTTGCCCACCCAGGCGATCACATTGCCCTCCACCGCGATGGCGGCGTCGCGCACTTCGCCGATTTCGTCGGAGAGCGTCTCGAGCGCGAAGATGTCCGCGTAGACCACCGTCTCCGTGGGAACTGGGCGAGGGACGCCGGCGCGGGGAGCCATGTTGGGGGGGGGAAGCGGCGCGAGGAGATACGAAGCTCGGAGGAGAACGCGGCTGGGGTGGGGGGAGGGGGGGGAGCCGACCTATAGGCCCTAGCCCCCCCGGTGGCGGGGAGCATCCCGCCGCGCCTGGCGGGAGGCATCCCCTTCCCGCCAGGCGCGGCCGCCGGCCTGCCCATGGGCGGCCGGCGGCCGCACGTGTACCGACTTCGGTCTTCTCGACTCCAAGAGGTTCGCCTCTTCCCGACTAGCGCCGGAGTTTCGCCCTCACTGCAAGTGCGGGCGGAAATTGTGCGGCGGTGTCCGCAGGAGCTTTTCCGATTGTCGACGACCGCTGGAGCCCTCGACGGCTATTTCGCGCTCCACCCCGGGGTCGCCTCGCCCACGGCGGCACTCCCTCTCCCCGTCTGGCGCCGGGGCGGGGCGCGCGTCGGGCAGCGGTTTTTTCGCCTGACGCCGAGGCCGCGCCGGCGGCGGCAGCACCTCTCCCCTCGTCTGCCTGGACCGCGCCGCCCGCGGCGGCACCTTTCGCCCCGAGCGGCGGATCCGCACCGCCCGCGGCCCCTCCCCCGGCACCACCCGCCGGAACTGCGCCGCCCACGGCCACTTCCACTGTTCCACCCGCCTGAAACCGCGCTGCCGTCGGGCGACCGGCGCGATGCCCCGCGGCCCGAGCTCGCGACCTTGCTGGACGACCTCTGCGATCTCCTCGAGCGGCTTGTGGCCGGGGCGCTGAACTGGCGCTTTGGAGCGATCCTCGACGCGAGCGACGAGGCCGTCGAGGCCACCAAGGTGCGAGGCGCTGGGCCCGAAACTCGAAGGCATGACGGAGGAGCAGCCGATGCAGCACGGCGCGTACGAGAACACCGTCGAGGCCGAGTCGCGAGCACGCTGGGTGGTTCCTCTTTGCGGTGGGCGATGAGGTACTGCGCGACCTCCTCAAGGCGATCAGGGGCTCCATGCCACCCATGAGCGAGTTCAAGCGGCAGCGAAACGCGAGGGAAACCGCATACCGGGGAGAGGGGCGGAGGCAGCCGCACCAGAGGCGGTCGCGGTGCGCCGGGCCGGCGGCACGGTTTGGCTCGGCCCGAACGGGGAGGGAGGCACGCGGTGCTCGGCTTCGCTGGCGGTCTCGATGCCACCGCGGGCGTTTCCGCGCAGATCCGCCAGGGGGGGCGGAGGATCCGAAGGCGCGCGCCTCGGGCTCGGAAGGATGGGATCGGGCGAGGGTTCGACGCGCCTTTGAAGGATGCCGGCAGAGGGAGACCTCGGGGCTTCGGGAACGTCGCGCCGGATTGCCCTCGCCGGCGAGGACCTCGACTCGCGTCTAGACCGCGGGATCGGCGTTCCGGGCTCGAAGCGTCGCCTGCGACGACGCTCTTCCCGCCGGCGTCGCCGCCAGCGAGCGCGCCCCGGCCGCAGACCTGGCGCGAGGGGGCGATCGAGCGGACCTCAACCCTCGGACGGTGGGCGTGTCTTGCCCGCCTGCCGCCTCGAGGCCGCGCCCCCTGCCCCAAAGCGTCGCCCCGCCAAAGTCGACCTTTTGGCGCCTCGACCGGGAGCCAGCCGCTGCCGTGCCGGTGCCCGTCCCAAGCGTCGCGAAAGCGCGCGCGCCAGAGCGCAGTTCGATCGCGGCGGGGCGCCCGACCGAACGCCGGGCAACACCCCGCGGTCGCCTCCGCCCGGCCCGCGCCCGCCTCCCTCGGTCACCTCGCGGTCGCGGATCTCGCGGTCGGCCGACTTGAGCGCCATCGCGGCGGATTTTGGTCAGAAAGCGAGCGGCCAACCTCGCGGCGCCGCGAGCGCCCCAGTCACAGCGGCGACCGCCGCCGCAAGCGTTCACAACGCCAATGCGAGTCATGGCACGGTCTTGGGTGCCGCGTCGCGGGTCGAGGCGGCGGCACCGCTCGCGGCGCCGCGCGCGACCGCTCGCGCGCGCGGCACCGCTCGTGCGCGCGCGCGCGCGCGCGGCCGCGCACCTCTCGAGGCGTCCCTCGAGAGCCGCGGCGCGGCCCTCGAGGGGCGCCTTTGCGCGCGTCGTTCGGCGCCTTTGCGCTCGCGTTCGTTCTCTGCGCTAGCGTCGGGGTGGCCGACGACGGCGACGCGGTTCCCCCGGCCATGGTCCTTGTCCGCCCTCCCCGCGTGGTGCGCGAGCCGAGACTTGACGACAGGGTGCGGGCCCTCTTCGGCGGAGTCCTTTGCGAAGGGTGGTCGTGCGCGACGTCGGGAAAAGTCGTGTCCATCTCGCCCAGCGCTGACGACTGCCTGCTGGCAGTGATTTCGGCCAAGGACGGGGAGCAGAAGCTCACGGTGGTGTCTACCTCGACGGGCAGGGTGCTGGTGAGCGACTACCCCAAGCATGGCAGCATCGTGTCGGCCGCCTTTGCGCCCCCCGTTTACCTCGTCACTCTCGTCTCGGATTGTCATTCTGGATTTGAACCCGACGTGCGCGTGTGGGACACGCGGACGGGCGAGATGCGGGTGATGTTTTCGTTCGGCTCGGACGAGCCTGACGAGTCCGACATGCCCGGCGCAGTGCAGCGCGCCTCGGCGCCCTCGGCGCTTGCCGTCCACCCCGACGGCATGTGGATCGCGGCGTCGTTCGGCTCGTGCGTCGTGGAGGTGCCTCTGCCGTCACCTATGGATCACGCGATTGGAGACAGCGCGTACATTGGCGAGTTCATGTTGCCCACGGGTGCCGTGACGCGCTTCCCCGACGACCACGGATGCAACCTGAGCGAGCGGCCCGCGTGGGAGGAGACGTTCGAGGAGAACGCCGATGTGCATTTCGACTGTGAGGACCCGGAGGAATGGCCAGTTTACGTGTCAGCAGAGTGGCCCCCGGAGAGCTGGGAGATCAGATGCATGGAGGAGCCTTCTGGGGAAGTGCAGGCACTGAGCTACGCGGCGATGGGCGCTCCGGAGCGCGAGCGGCTGCTGGCGGTCGCGGGATCCGACCTCGTCGTGTACGACGTCGGCGATGTTGAATCCGAGGGAGAAAACTCGCGCGCCCTCGGAGGGGTCGTGCGCGGAGTGACGTGGCTTCACGACCCGTCGGGCATCGTCAACGCGTGCGGCGCCGGCAGGTCGCTCGCGGTGGCCACAGGCGAAGGGTGCGTGCACGTCTGGCGCATCACGGACGAGAACGCTGACGCTCTGCGATGCAGGATCGCCACGTACGCCACCGAGCCGGGCTGCCCGTGTCGGTGCGGCCTCTCTGCTGATGGTTCTCGAGCTCTCTCCCTGACCCAACACTTTGTCGAGGTGTCCGATATCAGCGACACGGAGTTCATGGAACCGTGCGACTCCTGTTGCCTCAATTCTTTGAGCGACGTCCTCGACGCCTCGTTCGCGCCCTCCATGTACTTCGCCGTGGGGCGAGGCGGAGGCGCCCGGCGCCAGGTCCTGGCGGGAGGGAGGGGGGGTCGAGGCGATGGGTCGCGGGCTGCCCAAGGGGGCCGGAGGGCTGCGGCGGAGCGCCGGCGCGGTGGAGAGGAGGGCGACGGCGGGGTGGGGCTGCACGCCGGCGGAGAGACCGGATCTGACCGGGACGTCGAGAGAGCCATGGGCGGTCGGGGGCAAGGAGCCGATGGCACCGTTATAGCCAGGGTGCAGCTGGTCGCCGGATACAACGTGCAGGGGCAAGTCTTCGTCTGGGTCGTTCCTCCTCCACCCCCTCCCGGACTAAGCCTCGGGGAACGAATTCAGCCGGTCGCAGAAGGCCACCTGCCGGGCGGAAGCCTGGTTCGGTGCGTGGCTTGGGCTTTGAAAGGAACCGTCGTCTACTCTGGAGGCGAGGACGGAACCGTCACCCAGTGGGGCTTTCCTGCCGCGGTACGGCACGCCTACATCGGCTTGGCTTGAGACCTCTAGGCTGGCTATAGGCGCGAACGAGAGCTACATCGACCGCGTGGCGGAAGGGGCTCTTTGCGGAGCATCGTCCCACCTCGGCGCTCTTTGCCCCTCCCCCTCACCAACGCACGCCACCGCTCTCGAGCGCGCACGCCTTTTCCCCCCTTTTGTCCTTTCTTTCTCCGCCGTCCTTCGGCGTCCTTCCCCTCCGCCATCCATCTTCGGCGACGTCGCTCTCCACCCGGGCCGGACTCTTTGCCGCTCCCGGAAGCGCGCTTCTGCGCCCTCCCTCCTCCCCCCTGCTCCGCAGGGCATTCCACAGCGTGCCTTGTATTTTCCTCGCGCGCAAGTCCCCCCCGCTAGCCTTTTCCCCGCCGGCCGCTCTCGACCGCGACGACGCGCGCGAAGCTGTCAGCACGCGTGGCTTTCGGGGCGAAAGGGGCGGCGATTCGGCGGGCATGTCCCCGGGCAGCAGCAAAGAGCGCGGCAGACCGCGGTCGGCGGCTCGTGTGCGTGCGCACGAGCACGGACGCGGGCGGCCCACCTCGCGACCGGGCGCGGCGGGAAAAGCCTGACGTGCTCCCTGACGCACGTTCGATCGTGCGGCAGAGTTTGGGCGTGGCCGTGATGCGCGCTTGGGGCGGGTCGCGCGCGCGAGGCGAGGCGAGCCACGAGGCGGTCGGGCGGCGATCCAGGATGCTGCGGGCCTGGCCATTGTTTCTGAAGCACCATCCCTCGCCTACGATCCTAGGGCATTGCCGGTCTCAAAAGATGCACGGCATCGACGGCGGCTCAGACGGGGCTCCATGTGCGCTAATGCGATCGACTGGTTTTCCCGCGCAGCCGTGCGCGACGCCGAAGCCGCACGCCCCTCGCAAAGCCAGACGCGCGAGGCTGCGTCAAATAGTCGCCGGGCGCGAGTTCCGCATGCGGTGGGGGGATGCTTGCCATAGGAGGACGAAACTTCCATCGACTCGCGGCGAGAGCGTGCCCAATGGACGCGGACAAGGAACGGACAAAGGGCAGCGAGTCAGAAATGCGGGGGGAAAACACCAAGAAAGGGAACACGGAAGCGGACTCTTGGGAAAATTCGCGACGAAAGTGGACCTTCGTGCATCCCGGCAGGCGTGCCGGGTTTGAGGAGCGTTGACGCGCCGTGCGGAAATGGTGGGAGAGAAAACAAAGCGGGGGGGGAGAGGGCGCTGGTAGCAACGCATAGGACGGGTCCCCGCGAGGCACGGGCGAAACCGCTACGAAGAAACGGTCTGGGAAAGGCGGGTAGAAAGGCGGGTAGGCGCGCGGGCGGTGGGTGGGAGCAAGATAGGGCAAATGCTGCAGGAGCGGCCGGGCCGAGGTCGGAAGAGGAGGAGCGGTGGGCAGAGCGAGGGACGCTCGAGTTTGGATGCAATTGAAGAAAGGCGAAGCGAGGGCGCGGGAGGCGCACCGCGAACCTCCGCAGATGAGAGACCGAGGAAACCCGGGGGCGAAGGACGCGGGGCGGTGGTCGATCACCGCCGTCAGTAACGACGAAGCGAGGCAAACGCGGGCGCGGACGGCCGAGGGCGAACGGGCCGCGACGGCGAGTTGCGTGCAAGTGGCGAAACGGGGGGGGGGGGGGGGGGGGGGGGACAGAAACGACACAGGCGACGCAGCAGAAAAAAACGCGCGGGACGGTAGAGACGGACAGATACGCATATGCGAGGCCGGACTGGGAGAAGCGAGAGGGGAAGGGTCCGGGCAGGAGGGAGCGATCTTGCGGACAACCGCGAGCGCCCGATGCGCAGATGACGCTCTGGCGAGCCACAATATGCATGGGCGTGGAAACAACGGACGCGCGGGAGCACGTGCGCGCGCGCGGCGAGCAGAGGATCCGTGCCTGGGCAGAGGCGGCGACGGCAAAATGCCGGAGACGGCCCCCTCGCGCTGGTCGGCTTCGGTTTCGGCGGGCTCTACAAGCACGGTCGACGGAGACAACGAAAAAAGGCGATCAAGGCTGGCGGCGGCGGTCGAAATCAGACCCGTGCAGATGCGATGATCGAAGAAGCAACGTCGCCTCGAGGGTGTGCGAGGCAAAAGACGTGTCGCAGGGGCGCGGCCGATTTTGCTCCGTTTTCAGCAGTCGAGCCAGCAGTCGCAGGGCGACAAGTGGATGGGGGTTCGGGACTCGGCTTCGGCGAAAAAGACGCGGAAGCAAATGCCGATGGCGAGAGAAAGGGTGCTGATGAGCCAGAGGTCGGCAATTCGGCCCGCGACGGCGGACGCTCGTCGCCTCAGCGGGGGGTGGTTCGGTCTTCGGCGATGCAGCACTCTTCCGGGACGGCCCTCTCACCCGACCGGTCGTGAAACCGATACGCCGCCTCCTCAAAGCCGTGGCGCCGCGCTGTCTCGAGGAGTACCAGGCATCGGAGCGGCACGGTGGTCGGATACCGCGGCAGAACCGGGAGTAGCGCGCCTGCGATGGGCGCGCTGTCGAGGAGCTGGCGGGCCCTTGCAGACCACGAGGCCGCTTCCTGCGTTGCCGAGCCGAGATCCAAAGTTGCGGGAGCAAGCGGCGACACCGCGTAGGCGACGGAGGAGCGCATGTCGAGCGCATGCGCGCGCGAGGAGAAAAGCTCGTCGGACGGCGGCGGCAGAGCCGGGCCGAGCTCGGGCGCGAGACGCCGGTGAGCCGATCCGCGAGGGGAGCACGACGGACGCGGGCCCAGGCAACGTTCCGGCGCGGACGGGGAGAGGGACGAAAACTCGCAGGGGTGGACGGACGCGGTCGCGGAAGCTCTCTCGGGATCAAGCCGCGCGAAGGGACCGATTGTGACCGCATCGCGGGGAGCGCACCCTTCCTCGCGGGGCGTCAAATCCGAGCCGGCCCCTCGTGCCGCCCGCCCGAGCGGCGGGCAGAGCAGCGCACTCACCGCAATGGGCGCCGCGGCGGGGAACGTCGGAAGCGACGCGCCGATCGCCTGGAGCACCCCCCCGAGCTCGGAATTGGACGAGGGGCCCAAAGAGCCATGGACCTTTTGTGGCAGAGGCGGGGGCAGCGGCGGCGGAGGGGCGGGGGACGTACGCGAGCACGTCGCCACGACCGCGCCTGCGGTGGAACCGCACGGCAGGAGAGAGTTGAGCGGAGCCAAGCGACAACGCAGCGGCGACGAACCAGAGGACGCCGAGTGACTACGCGGCGGTAGTGCGCCAGGAGACGAAATGCGGTCACGCGGGCACGAGCAGGCGACGCAAGGCTCCAAGTCGCAGGACGAAGAAGGCGCGCCCAGCGACGAGCGCGGCGATGGCAACGCGTCGGTGCAGCAGCGCACTGCTGGGGGAAGCAGGGATCGCAGCGCGGGAACGGGGTCTTTTGAACACAAAGGAGCGAGTGACGCGGAACCCTCATCGGGGCGCTCGGCTTTGGCCGCGCCTTTGCGCGGCGGTGCCCGGGTGGGCGTGAGGTCGCCGACGAACGAGTCGAGCGTCGGCACGGAGGCGGCTGCATCAGCGTCGTGCGTGCATGGAAGGGTGCCACCGCCGGCATACAGGACGGACCCGGGCCCTTTACCACCTCCTTCCCCGCTCCTCCCATGGGCATGAGTGCGGCGTGAGGACGAGCCGCCTTTCTCCTTCTCGCATGGGCGTGCAGCCTCGCCGTCTATTCGGAACGCCACGCAACCGGCGCCAGAGCCATCGACCCTTTCGATTGCGGCACCCGCGGCAGCTTCGCGCGTCGTGCAAGGAAGGTCGAGATGGGAAGCGGTCACGACTCTGGTGGGAGTCGTTCGATCGCGAAGCGGAGAGAGGGGCGTCGGCAGAGAGGCCGGCGCAGAGGGACAAGCGTGCCTGGGCGTCGGAGGAGAGGCCGGCGCAGACGGAGGAGGACGAAGAGGCGCCGAAGTTATGGTCGGTGCGGAAAGGGAGAAGCACGACGGCGAGGAGGCGTTTGCGAGAGTTGCGCCGGAGCGCTCGCCGCCGGCGCCGGCCGTCGGCGTGCCTCTACGCGCATTTGCGAAACGATCAGGGCTCGGGACGGCGACCGACGAGCCCCGGCGAACACGGCCGGCCGCACCGGCGCACTCACAGACCGTGACCTTTGGCTCCGTCCGACCGGCCACGCCGCCGTTCTCCAACCCCGAGATCGGCAAGCTCTTTCGCTCGACCGTGCCTCCGCCTCCCAAGCCGGCATCTTCGGCCGCTCGGCGCGCTTGCCGCGCCGCCGACACTCCTCTCCTTCCCGAGCTGGAGAGCAAAAAGCGCGGCAACCGTCGAATCTCGACGACGGCACCGCCATCCAAGGGCTCGGGGCGCGGCAGGGGCGTCAGGTGCAGCAGAGACGAGCGCGTGTGCAGGGTCACGGCAAATTGTCGGACGGACTGAGTTCGCGTGGCGGTGGAGAGAGGCCTGCGGCGCACGGAAACGCAGACGGCAGCTGGGGGAGGAAACGTCGGGCTCGAGTCGGAAGAGACGAACGAGGACGAGCGAGACGAGTCGGACGAGGCCTCGACGGGCAGCGGGACGGACGAGGCGAAGAAGAGCGCGGCGGACAGGATCCGAAAGGACGCGTCCCGGTCCGTCCTCGCGCCGCGCCCCTCGCGCCCGAAAGCAAGCCTGCGCGTCCACCACAGGTCTGCGCAAACGGCGGACGCCGAATTCTCCTGCGAAGGGATGACAGCTGGCGATATGCCTCCCTCGTCAGAGGCCTCCGGCCCGACGCCGGTCCCGTCCGCGCGGGAGCGGGACGCTTCTCCTGCACGCGCCGCGCAGAAGAGCCCTGGTCCGGAAGCCGCCAGCAGGGCGAGCACGCGCCCTTCGCTCCGGCGGAACCGCACGGATGGTGACGGAAGCAGGTCGACACTCGACGCCGAAAGCGCCATACCGTCGGCGCTCCCATCTCGGGCGCCTTCCGGCCCAGAGTCGTGGCGCTCGAGGAGTACCCCCTCGGGAGGGTTGGGGTCAAAGTCGACCCGCGCCCTCGTTGCGTCGGCTCGTCGATCTCGCGACGCGCCGTGGCGCTCTGGCGCCTCCAGCTCGCAAGAGGCGGCCGCCGCGTCAATGCGAGATGCGATCGTCACGTCGAGGCTCGGCGTCCCCTCCGTCGGGTCCGCCTGCTCGGATGCAGGGCCGCAAACAATCGCTCGCCCGAACGGGGGAGCACCAAACTCGGGACGCGGTCGCTCGTCGCCGACCGCATCGCCCAAAGCCGAGACGACGCTCCCGCGGCGTCGTCGCTTCACACTTTGGGACGCATCCCCGGCGTCCTCCTCGCCGCCGCTCCGCTTGGCGGCGGACCTGCGCTTCGCTCGGCGAGCGACGACGAGCCCGCCGAGGGACCTCGTGCTCGGAAAGACAGGCACGAAGGCGTTCCACGCGGTCGGCGGCGGTTCGACCAGCTCAAAGGGCAGCGCGGCCCCGAGAGAAGCGAGGCACGGCTCTTCCCCGCTCGCGGTGCACGCCTGCGGCTCCGTCGAGCCAGAGCAGCCTGCGCGCAGGCGCGCCGACGGGGACGCCCAGATGGAGAAGAGGGGCGCCATGGGGGAGGAAGGGGGAAGCTCTGTTCTCGCCCCGAGGGGGTTCGCGGCATCCAGCGGGCCGGTGCTCCCCTCGTCGCGCGCTCCCCTCGTCGTAGTCGAGAAGCGGTGTGGGCCTCGTTGTGCCGAAGGAGGGGTGGCGGGCCGCCCCGGAGCTCGTCGCGAGACGAGGGAGACGGAGTCCGCGCGCGGAGTCGGTGCGCGCGCGGACGCGCGCGCGAATGCGCCCGCGCGCGCGCGCTGCCGCGGGTGTCGGCTGGCCAAGGAGCGCTGCCGCAGACCCGGCTCCCCCTTGTAGTTTTTGCGTTTCCGTCGCACGCGCGCGTGCTCGAGCATTCTCTGCTCTGTGCGACCAGAACTGGCGTCCTCCACGACCGGTTCCGGTCTCTAGGTCTCGACCTCCCCCCGCGGCCGCTTCCGGCGGTCAGGCTTTGGCACCCCCCCGTCGTTCGCGGGTCGCCGCGTCCCTGCCTGAGCCTTTGCGACCCTCCCGCCGCGACCCGCGCGTCACAAAGGCGCAGATGCGCGCGGTTGTCGAGGGGGTTGCGTCACGCGAGCGGGGAAGAGGGGTGAACGAGTCGGGCTGGGAGGAAGGTGGTGGGGGCGTCTCACGTTCCGGAGTCCCGCTCGGCCTCTGCGGGGGGAGGGGGGGGGGGGGGGGGGGGGGGG
>PGFX01000111.1:0-37915 GCA_003612995.1 Prototheca bovis | reverse complement strand
CCCGCCTCCCCCTCCTCCCGTCCCGCCCCCCCCACCGCCCCCGCCCCCTCCCTCCCTTCTCCCCCCCCCCCCCCTCCGCACCCTTTTTTTTCCCGCGCCGCCCCCGCGCCCCGACCGGTAGCGGAGCGGTGCGGCGCGGACCAATTGCCGACCGCGTTCGCCTCCCGGGCCGAGGTGCGCGATCGCTGCGGTCCACCTGACACCCACCACGAAGATTTCCGCCGGCCTACGGCCCTCTCCGCGTGCCTCGCCCGAGCGCCTCGCTCGCGGCGGCCGAGGGGGGGCACCGTCGAGGCCGCTTTGGGTCATGGCGCGCCGGCGCGCCGTTCCGCACCCGTGGCGGTGCGCGCTGCTGGCGACCGCGCTCGTCGCCGCGGCGTTCGAGCTGCGAGCACTGTTTGTTCCCACCTCTCCGACGCTCGACGCCGTGCATGGATTCGTCGACGCCGACGTCGCGGCGACCGGGGACTGGGTGGTTGGGTCGGCCAGCAACCGCCGGGCCGGCGCCGACGGCGCGCGCGCCGGCCCCGGCCAGAGCCGGAGCGCCGCGTCGGCGCCCGGCGGTCGCCGCGCCCCTCGCCAGGCGGGACGCGAGGGCGTCGCCGCAGGGAGCGGCCTCGGCGGCGCGGCGGACGCCTCCGCGGGCTTCTTCTCCGCGGCCCTGGCGGCCTTTGTGCGGCCCGGCGGCGCGGCGCAGGGCGCCGGGATCTCCGCGGGGCCGGGAGGGCGCAGGGGCGCTGGCGCCTGGGCTCGGGGGGACCGCGCCCAACTCGGTCGTCCGTCCACGGGCTCCGACGCCTCCGACGCACTCGCGCCCAGCCTGCCGACCGACCCGCAAGAGCTGTTGGCGACCACGGCCGACCTCGCGGGCTACCCCGAGGGCGCGGGGGCTCGCTGCTCGTTCCGCCCCAAGGCGCGGCGCGTCGCGCTCCTCTCGCTCTCGCCGTCGGCGCCGCGCCACGCCGCGCTCTGGCGCGCGTGGCTCGAGAGCAGCCGCGGCCGCTTCCCCGCCGTCGCGCTGACCGGCGACTCGGCGCTGTGCCTGGAGCGCTGCCAGGCCGTCGTGCCGCCGCTCGGGCAGCGGGCCACGGGCGACGACGCCGACGGGTGCGTCGACCGCTGCGAGGCGGACGCGGTGTGGAACCCGATCTGCAGCTCGACGCTTCGCGGCTACGTGGGAGTGGCCGGACCTGCACGCGAGGAGCTCCCGAGGCACCTGTTCACGCTCTACGCGCCCGAGAGGGGCGCCGGGCGGGCGGTCGCGTCCCTGGAGCCCGGTCAGGGCGCCGCCGCGTCCGCGAAGAGGCGGGGCAAGAGGAAGAAGAAAAAGATCGCGCGTTTGGACGACGCGGCGACGGGCATCAGGACCGCCAACGCGACCGTCGCGAGACCCGCCTCGAGCTCCCGCCTGGTGGAGGACTCTGCTGGCGCCGGGCCGGCCGTCGTGGGCGACGCGGCGCTCGCGGCCGTGGGCGCGACTCAGACCGCCGAGGGCGCCGCCTCGATCGCCCGCATCCTCGACGTCCACGACGGACCGCGAGACGCTACGGGTGGCCCCGAGGCCGGCGCCGGACCGCACGACGCCGTGGGCGGGCTCGGGTCGAGCAGACGCGCGCTCGGCGCGGCGACGGCGGGCGACCCCGCCGCCGCCGCGCTGCTGGGCCCCCCGCTGTCCGGCCACCTGGCGCTCCTGCGAGCGATGCTGATGCGGGCCTCCCGCGACCCCGCCAACGGGTACTTTGTCATCGTCGACGACGGCGTCGCTCCGCTCTACGACGCCCCGACGCTGTGGCACGCATTGGTGTCGAGGACCGAGGTCTGGCGCTCGGAGGACGAAGAGACCGACGAGCCCCTCGCGGGCGAGGCAGAGCGGGACGAGGACGAGGCCAACCTCATCGTGCATCTGCCCGACGAAGACGCCGGCGAGGTCCGGACGGACAACTCGACCGTCACCGGCCGAGAATCCGTGGACGAGAGGGCCGGCTCCCTTCACGGCGAGGTCGAGACGGCCGCTCCGCAGCGGCGCGCGCTCTCGCGTCGCGCGCTGCTGCAGGAGGGAACCGGCACGCCGACTGGCACAGAAGGAGGTGTGGCTAACGTTGCCGCACCCGGTGCCAAGTTGGGTTCGACTGCGACCCCTTCCGCGTCGGCCGAGGACGCGCGGCCGGCAGAGGCCGCCAAGGACGGCTCTGCCGATCCCGCAAAGCCGGCCGCCGGCGTCGTTCCGACGAAACAGACAGAGGACACCATCATCAACCCCGACGCCGCAATCCTCCAGCCAGTCGCCACCGGCGCCGAGCGCGCCGCCATGACCTCCCAGCCCGCAACCACCGGCGCCGAGCCTGCTGCCACCGACGTCCACCCAACCACCACCAGCCCTCAGCCCGCCGCGATCAACGCGGCATCTCCCATTCGCACGATGCTCCCAGTGCACGTCATCAGCGAGCCTTCCGAGGCCACCGCCGCGGCGGTGGACGTGTCCGCCGCCATGGCATCGACTGCAGCGCGTGGGGACGCCCTCCCCGACCCGCCCGAGATGACCGCCGTCGAGCTCCGCGCGTGGAAGAAACAGCAGCGCGACGAACTGCGCTCCTCGGCCGAGCGTACCGCGCGCGCCAAGGCCGCCGCAGAGGGCGCCAGGCCCGCACCGCCCCGCGTCTGCGTGGGCGACCTGGCGCAGGCCGTCCGCAGGATCGAGGCCGCGCAGCAGCGCGGCCTCGGGGCGCTCGCCAAGGCGCTGCAGGACATCCTCGACTCGTGCGCCGGTGCCATGCTCTCCGATGCGGCCCACCAGGCCTTTCCGCCGCAGAGCCCCTGGAAGCTCACCAGCCAGGCGCTGGAGGCCGCGCGCGAGGCGGGCAACGCACCCCCGAAGCGGGCCGCGCCGGCGCCCAGCGTCTGCGGCGACGCGATGCGCGATCGCGACTTTTCCTTCCTCGACCTCTCCTCCGAACAGTGGCCCGAGCGCGGCAAGGCCTTCCCGCAGGCTAGCCCCGTCCGCATCCTTCCCCCCTCGTGCCCGCTCTTTGCGGCAGGCTTCGTCCCGGGAACTGAGGGCCCGCTCCTTCGTCACCTCGCGCGCTGCGAAGGTGGCCTCGATGTGGTGCCCTGCGACCCCGATGCCGGAAAGGAAGACACCGTCTGGTGGTGAGGCGCGTGGGGCCTCGTGGATGCCGGTTCGCGAGACGCATTTCCCAGATTCTCCCGGACGCCGAGCTCGCACGCCCGGAAGGCGCGCCCGCACGCCCCGACCTTTCATTCGCGGGAAACGCAGCCCCCGAGCTCTCGACCGCCGCCGAGCGCGGCGAACGCGTGCCCGCGCGGTCCAAATTCCACGCGCGTTTGCCCTTTTAAAACCTTTGCAGCTGCCTCGCGCATCCGCGCCCCGCTGCTTTCCCCTCCGGGACCCTCCGACTCTTGTGCTCCCTCCTTTCCCCGCGCTGCACCGCTCGCCGACGAAAAGAGGCCTCGGAACGCGACGCGTATCATTCGCTTCCCGCACCTCGCGCCGCGACGAGTTTCATTCGGTTCCCACACCTCGCGCCGCGACGCGCTTCGTTCTGTTCCCGTTCCGCGAGCCGTAACGAGGTGAGCGCATGCTGTTTTTTTTCGCCTTCCGGCCAACCCCGTCTTCGGAAGAAGACCGCGACGCTGCGCCGTTTCGTGCATCATTCGTTGCCAGATTTTCGGCGAACAGAGTGGGAGTTTAGAACGCTGCGACCGAGGAGAAGCGAGGGGTGCGCGCAACTCTCTTCACCGTCGACGCGGATCCTCGTTTCCAGCTCCGTCTCGCCCGCCGCCACCAAAAGCCCGCGCCTCAGACCCGCGTTTGCGGATGCATCTTGCGAACCAAAGCAAAAGGGGCGGGGGGGGGGGGGGGGGGGGGGGGGAGAGGAAGAATGATGGCGGGTGGGGAGGCGGAAGGGTGCGGAATGAAAATACAGCGCACAGCTTTCGAGGCGTGTGCAGACGAAAGAACGGGGTCGTTGCGATGATGGGAAAGAGAAGAGGCCACGGGCCTCTTTGGGTGCGCTGGACGCTCGTCGGCGCCCGCGGTGCTCCAAGGCGCAGCGGACGGACGCAGCAGCGTCCGGTGCTTGCCGGCGCTCCGGGTGTTCGTCGCCCCCAGGGATCAAGAGCAGAGGACGACGATGCGGTCTCCACCGCAGAGCTCGCGTTCCGAGTCGGCCGCGGGGGCGAGCTCGAGCTCGCCGTCGCGCATGAGCAGCCCGATAGCTGTCTCGCGGCGTTTGCGAGCGAGCTCCGCGACGGTCCGAAACGCCGTCCCGCCCCAGGTGCGGATGCCGTACGCGCCCGGCTGTCGCAGCGCCACGCGGACGCCTCCCAGGGCCTGCCACGGCAGGCCATCGGGCGGCGCCTCGGCGGCGCCCTGCACATGCGTTGTGAACGCGGCGAACACGTCCTGCAGCCGTGTGTCCGAGGCCACCTGCACCAGCATGCCCGCGAAGATCTCGTCGGGCGCGAGCAGCTCGGCCGTCAGCCGCAGGGGCGGCGGCGCCGATGCCCGGGCGGCCGCGGCCTGGGCGAGGCGAACCGCGCGCGCGTGGTCCGACTGGGACGGCGAGAGACCCGCGGAGGACTTGGCGGACTGCGCGCCCGCCGGTGCCCCCGAGGGCCCGCCGCGGGGCCTCGCCCGCGCTGCGTCCTCCCAACCCTCCCACCCCGGCTCCCGCCGGCCGAGGCCGGCGGCTGGCTGCGAGGCGGAGGCTGTGGTAAGCAGATCGTACGCGACCTTGGCGGTAGGTTGTAGCCACACGCACGCGATCACATGCACGGGAGGTGCTCCCCTCGCGCGCGGAGAAAAGGTCAGTAGCGTCGAGCTGGGTGGCGAGAACGGAGGAGGGGAGGACGGCGTGGGCGAGGGGGGCGTGGGAGGCGCGGGGACGCCGGCGCCGAGCCCCGAGCCGCTCGGTCTCCGCGAAAAGGCGTCGCGAGAGACCCCCGAGCCGCGGACGGAAGAAGTTCTGAAGGCACCTGAACGATCGGGAGAGAGGGACAGAGGCTCGGAGGGGGAAAGGGGGCCGGACGGTCTCGCTCCGCGCAGGTGCCCAAAGCTCGCCGCGCTGCCAGGTCCCCGCCCCCCTGCCCACCCCGCCCCAGCACCTCCGACGTCGCCCATCGCTCTAGCACCGCGGATGACGGCCTCGCCGCCTTGAATGCCGCAATCCTCGCCGCCGACTAGCAGCGCGGCGCGCAAGGCCGCGAGACGCGCGAGCGTGGCCGCGTCGCACGCGTCCGCCTCGGCGACTCGCTCGGGGCTCGGCCCGGGGAGCATGAGCACGGCGTCCGCCTGCGCGACGCCGGTCGACGCGAGCGAGGACGGATCGTCCGGATCAGCGCGCACGATCCACAGCCGCGACAGAGGCGACGGCTCGGAAGGAGGACGGTCAGGACGCGACGGGGGAGGACCGGCCGCCCAGTTGCCCGGCGCCCGGTGCTGGCTCGGCGGCCGTGTGCCCGTCCACGCAGGCCATCGTGCAGTCCCAGTGGACGGCCCGCGGACAGCCGATCCGGCCGAGAACGCGGGCCAGGGACGTGCGCGATCCCAGATGGACGTCGGACCGCGTCCGAACAGCGGAAACTCTTCGTCGTCCTCTTCCTCCGAGTGGTCCATCGAATGGTCCAACGAAGAGCCCGACGTCTCGTCAAGGGAGGGGAAGCGCCGGGCCGACGGCCGAAGCGACGGCGAGGGAGCATAGATCGGAGCAAGGAAGGGCTTGAGTGCCTTGAGAGAGGACGAAGCAGAGAGAGATGAGAAGTCTGGAGGCGACGGCGAGTTTTTCTCCAGCGGGAGCACCACAGAAGAGGGGGCGGAGAAGCCATCCGACGGCAGAGAGGCATAGTCTTTCGGGCCGAGAGGTTTGGGCGCGCTGAGCGAGGCGGCGCGACCGTCGTTCGAAGGAGAGGAACGGACTTCGTCCGGTGCGGAGCAAACTGAGAGGTCACGAGATGCGGGTGGCGCGACAGCGGATCCGGGAGATGACCCGGGCGCCGCGTCGCGGGCGCAGCCAAGCTCTTTCGCGTCCCCCGTGGTCGCCGCCCCTCTCGAGTCGGCGGTCGCGCCGCTCGAGCGCGTACGCGGATCGACGTGCGGTCCGTTTTCGCTGTCAGCCTCAGGTCGGCATCCGCTCTCAACACCGATGGCGTGTGGACCAGCCGCTCCGACCCGGACGTCACGCGCCGCCGCCTCTTCGGCCGCGCCGCGAGCGCGACGCGCGCCACCCTCGGGAGCATATCGCCCGCGACCCTCTCCGACACCAGACAAATTCGACGTCCCGGAGCCGGCCTCCCCGCGCGCCTCCCGCAAGACGGCGCGAAGCTCGTCCTCGAGCGCCCCGAGCGCCGCTTCGCTGCGCGCGGTGACCAGGACGACGCGCGAGTCTGGCGGCGCGTCGAGCAGCAGCGCAGGGAGCACGGACGCCGCTGTCAGCGCCAGGCGCGACGGGTCGGTCAGGTCGAGCGGCGGGGGTAGCGGAGGATGCAGCTGGCGGTCGCCGGACGTCGACACGTCCCGCGCGGGCGCCGCTTGCCCCGAAAAAGGCTCGAGGACGTACACCGTGCGAGGCGGCGCGGGCGATGGCGCCTGCAGCCGAAACTCGAGCTGCGGTGGCGCTGCCGAGGCGGGCGATGGCGGAGGAGGAGACATCGGCGGCGGGGGCGCGGGTGAAGGCGTAAGGGGCGTCGGTCCGGCCGACAGCGTGGCGGAGGGAGCCGAAGGAGGAGGCGCGGGAGCCGAGCGGTCCGGCGACGACGCGTCGGCGGACGGCGCGGATCCGGCCGATGGCGGCGCGTCGGCGGACGGCGCGGATCCGGCCGATGGCGGCACGTCGGCGGACGGCGCGGATTGGGTCGCCGGCTGCACGGTGGTGGACGGCGTCTGCGCCACCGTCGCGCCCACCTCTCCCTTTGCCACCTCTGCCCTTTCGTTCTTGCCGACGCGTTCGGTGGCCTTCGCCCCGCCGACCGGAGACGCGTTCGCGGACGTTCGTTCCCCGACGTTGGCGCCTCGTTCACCCGATCGCGCGACCGCTCCAACGCCGGGGCCTGCGCCGTCCGCGCGTGCCGCCGCCCCGCCGATGCCCGGGGGGACGTCCGCCCCCGGGGGCCGCTGCCGCGGCGGCAGCGGCCAGGCCAGCGGAAGCGGCCACCGCCACTTGCGCAGCCTCCGGCACGGTTCCGGGCTCGATCCCGCAGCCGCGGCTTCGCCGGCGCCTCTTGCGGCGGGAGCGCCGGTCGGCCGGGGCTCGTCGTCCCGATCGCTCTCGCCGCCGGCCCTCCCGACCGCCGACTCCGCGGCGCTCGCGGGCGCCCCAGCCGCACCTTTGGCTGCCTCCTCGTCCTCGTGTCCGCCCACGTCCAGCAGCACCAGGCACGCGCCCCTCGGCACGCGGTCGTCCTCGCGCGGGTTGATGGAGACGCGCCCTCGGCGGTCGCGAAACCCGATCACCACGGCGTCGTGCTGGCTCTGCAGTCGAACGCTCGCGTACGGGAGCGACCGCAGACGACGTCTCGCCGGACGCGCGACAGCATCATCGTCGGAGCCGCCACGCGACGGGCGCGATGCCGCTGAGGCGGAAGCGCGCCTCGCACCGTCCCTCTCGCTCTCGCCGCTTGCATCCGAGCCCCACCCGTCGGGGAGCTCCCCACCCGCCTCCGCGTCGCCTGTTGCTCCATCGTCCCCGGAGGGTTCGGACCAGAAGGCGTCGCGAGGGATCGGCGCAAGCCGCAGCAGCGGCGCGCGCCCGCGCCTGGGGCTCGCGCCCAGCAGTGCGGCCAGCACGGCGGCCGAGCCGGGCTCGAGCGCGGCGGCGGCCGCCGCGCGCCCGAGCGCGATGCCGGCGGACGCGTCCGCGAAGACGAGCCGCGGACCCGGCCGAGGCTCGGCCCGCGCGAGCGCGTGCAGTGCCCGCAGAGCCGCCGGACGGGGACCCGAGCTGCAGCGCGCCGCGAGCACGACGCGTGAGGCGGCCAGCGAGGCAGGCGCCGAGGGCAGGCCGTCGCCGTGCTGCCGACTCTGGCGCAGCGCCGCGCGCGCCGCGAGCGCTGCGGCAGCCTGCGCGCTCGAGGCTCGGTCGACGGCGAGACGGTCGCGGCGGGTGCTCAGGGAGATGAGCGGGTGCGAGCACTGGAGCTGGAGCCGCTGGGGGTCGCTCGAGAGGTCGATGGGCGCCCCGAACGAGCTCCACCCCCCGTCGCCTCCGCCTCCTCCACCCCCGCCGTCGCCACCGACGTCCGATGGCGGAAGCACGATGACGACCTTTGCGCGCGCGATGCCGGCGTCCCGCAGCGCGTCCGGGTCGGCGGGGCTTCCCGAGCGGGGCACGACCACTGCGCCGCTGCCGCCGCCGCCCGTGGAGATGCCCGAGGCGGCCAGCTTGGCCTCCAGCACGCTGCGCTCCTGGGGTGCCACGAGCACGACGGGCACGGTGGTGGCCCGCGCGCGCCGCGCGCGGGCCGCCAGAGCGCGCAGCAGCGCGGGCGCGAGCGGCTCGGACCAGCCCAGCACGAGCGCGTGGCCCGAGGCCGGCACGGGGGCGCGCGCGCGGCGCGCCCAGGCGAGCCGCTCGGCGACCTCGCCGCCGATGGAACCGAGAACGAGAGCAAAGGTGAGCGTGCCGACAAAGTAGACGACCGCGTTGACCGCGCTCGCGGCGGGCGTCGCGTCGCCCAGCACGAGCGGCCCTGGCACGTGGTACAGGTTGCCGAACGACTGCGCCAGCGAGTGCCCCAGCGAGGCATCCGGGTTGGCCAATCGGTACGCCACCGCGGCGAGGAGCACAAAGGGCGCGCCGGCGGCAAAGTAGGCCACCAGCTTGGCGCGCACCGAGCCTAGCATGATGCGGCGCTCCACCTCGTACGCGGCCCGCAGCGACGCCGCCTGCCACGCGCCCCGAAGCCTGCGACGCACGGGCACAGAAGCGGGCCAGGCGCGCTCCCAAAACCAGGACTGCAGGTGCCATCGGCCGCGGGGGTCGCCCGAGCCGTCCGCGGGCGCTCCGAGCGCCCGCCCGGCCCCAGAGCCCCGCTGCCCGTTTCCGCGCACCGAGGAGAGCGGGATGAAAAGCCCCCCGTTGAGCGCGCCCGCAGCGTCATCCTCGTCCTCAGACGACGATTCGGCGTCCTGCGACTGGCGGCGCGTCGCGCGGGAGGCGCGAGCGCCCGGCCAGGCCAGGGAAGGAGAGCGCCGAAGCCCGCCGAGGCTGAGCGGTGGCCGTCGCAGGCGAAGCGTCGCGGGGGGGCGCGCAGGAGAAAGAGCCGTCGCAAGCCCTTGCGGCATGCGAGCGGAGAGAGAGATGCGATCTCGACGCGCGTGGCTGCGTTCCGGGTCGGAGGACGAACGGGAGGGGGAGTCGGGTTGGAAGACGCCGTGGGGTGAGGGCAGGAGGGGGAGAGCCGGGGCGCGAGGATAGAGCGCCCCGCCGACGTGACGGGCCCCTCTCCGCTCGTGGAGCTGCTAGAGCTGGACTTTTGCGAGAGTCTCAGTGGCAGTAGGCGGCGAGGCCGTCCGCTCGCCCCCGCGCGCGCCGCCTCACGTCCGTCCCGCGAGGCTGCTCCTTCCGCGTGTCAGCTCGCGGTCGTCCAGGGCGCCCTCCAGGGGGGTTCCGGGCAGGTGCCACCAGGGCGCCCTTCCCTCCCCCCCAACCCGACCCGGGCGTCTGGATCGCCGCAGGGCCCACACGGCGGACCCACAATATCGCTTGCGTTCTTCATGTTCAGTGAACGCGTCCGAGACCGCTGCGAGCGCGCTCTCCGCATCCAGGCGCGCACCTGGCGGCCGACGCCGCGACCAGCCGAGCCGGCGGGCTCTGCCCCGGGCTCCGCCCCGGGGCGCCCCCGCGGGCGCGCGCATCCATTGCGGGCGTCGTCGACGCCGAGCTCCAGAATCTGACGACGCCGGACGGTCGATGGCGGCCCGGGGCCACCGACCGCGGCGGTCCGCTCGCGCCGCGATGGAATGCGCGCGCGCGCGCGCGCGCGCGCGCTGCTCGAGTGGGCCCGCGGCGTGCCGCGGGGGCGCCGCGCGCGCCCGCGCTCGCCCTCTACCCGCAATCACGATGGCGCGCGAGATCGAGCCGAGACGGATGCACACACGCTCGAATGGGCGCGGGTGCGGCGGAGCGCGGCGAAAGGGGGGAAGCAGGCGACGGGAAGCCCCGCTGCCGCGCAGACCGGCAAGGCAGGGTGGGAGGATGGGAGGGAAGCCGAGCGGGCGCGGGGCGGTCGAGCCGAGCGAAACGCGGACGCGGCTTGGCGAAGAGGCACAGGGAAAACACATCCGCACGCGAAAGACAAGCTCTGCGGCGGCACGGGTAACGCGCGGGTGGTGGGGAAGGAAGCAAGGGGCGCAGCGGGCGAGGGGAAAAAAGGAGGGCGACCGGGGGGGGGGGGAGGAACCGCCGCGGGCCCGACGGCGGCGAGGGAACAAAACGTGCTAAGGACACTGGATCGAAGGATCGAAGGTGGAGAAAACAAGGCCAAAGGGGAGGCGTGGTGAGGGGACGGAGGCAGACGCCCGAGCCACGAACACGGCGTCGGCGCGAGCTGGGAGACATGGGTGCCTCTGCCTCTGCCACGACGGGACGAGGCGACGTAGGAGCCGGGCGCCTCCGCCTCGGCCGAGAGCGGCGGCGCAGGAGCCGGATGCCGCGCCGCCTCGCTCCCTTCAGAGCACCCTGGCCGCGTCCGCGGCTTCTCTCCTGGCCGCCCGTCGCGCGCGCCTGCCAAGGGTGCCCGCGGGCCCTCCGCCGCCGCCGCCCGGCGAGCTGCCGGCGAACGCCGAGCACGAGGAGGGCGAGGCGCCCCCCTGGTAGCCGAGCGAGGAGGCATACGAGCCCGGGTGCGAGGACGCGGGCGAGGCGCGCGAGGCCGGGATCGGGATTGCCGAGGGCGGCGAGGACGAGCCCCCCAGGCGCGAGAGGGCAGAGGCCGCAGGCGTGGCAGCCCCCGTGGCCGAGGAGGAAGGCTCCTCAACCGGGTCGCCGAGGCCCGGGAAGAGCTCGTCGCCGTCGCCGTTGCCATCGGCGGCCTCGCGACCGTCCCAGGCGGTGGAGCTTCCGGCGCCCTTGCGCCCCTTGGGGGTTCCCCAGGCGCTCTGCTCCGCAGTGCCTCCCCTGGTGACCTTGCCGCCCTTGGCGCCCTTGCCACCGGGAGTCTTGGCGGG
The DNA here is from genome assembly GCA_003612995.1 of Prototheca bovis. NCBI lineage: Eukaryota > Viridiplantae > Chlorophyta > Trebouxiophyceae > Chlorellales > Chlorellaceae > Prototheca > Prototheca bovis. The sequence goes on along the minus strand of PGFX01000111.1, from coordinate 26,733 downwards.
CCTCGCGAGCCTTGGCCCCGAAGAGACAACGCCGCCGCGACCGAAGCGGCGGTTGCCGAGCGTCACGCGGCGCAGGCCGCCGCGGGCGCCGTACAGAAACTCGTCGTCGTCGACGCCGTCGTCGTCGCCCTCGAAGAAGAACGGGTCGCAGTAGAGGTCATCGTCCGCGGCTGCGAACGCACCGTCGTCGGCGTCGTCCAGGTGCCGCGCCGCGAACCGCGACGCGGCCGTCGAGCGCGAGGCCGATCCCGAGGCCGAAGCCGAGGGCGGCGTCGCGGCGGCGGCCGCGGCGGCTGGGAGCGTGGGGAACGAGGCCGAGGCCGAGGCGTTTGGGCCCGCCGCTGGGGCAGGGGCTGCGGCTGCAGCCGCGGCCGCCGTGGCGATCGTCTGCTCTTCCTCCCTTGTGCTCTGCTCTCTCTGCATGGTCTGCAGAGAGGACGCGATCGCGGCCTCGATGGCGGCCTGGTCGTCGACGTAGAGGTCGCGCGAGGACCCCGCAACGCCGGCCGAGGGGCCGTAGCCGGGGATGTAGCCAGGGTGGTACCCCGGGACGTACCCCGCCGGCGCTGCGGCGGGCGCACCGCCCGCGGCAAAGCCTCCGGGCCGGGCGCGCCCGGTGCCGTGCGTCCGGGAGGGCGCGCCGCGGGCACCGGCGGCGGCGCGCAGGGCCGCGAGACGGCGGCGCTCGAGGTCCGAGGTGACGACGGGCCCGCGGGCCTCGGCCTCCTCCTCCTCGGCCTCACCGGCGGCCTGCAGAAACCAGCGCGCGCGAACGAGCAGCGCGGTCGACTCGAGCACGGGAAAGTCCGCCAGTGAACCGTCCAGCTGGCGGTAGGCCATGAGCGACGCAAAAGGAGCCTTGCAGCACGGGCACGGCGCGTCCGGCGCCATCGCGGCCGGCGGCGGGGGAGGAGCGCCGGGGCGGCGCGCCGAGGCCGCGCGGCGGCGCGCGAGCACCCAGCGCAGGATGCATACCGCGTGGAAGGCGTGACCACACCCGGGGACGAGCGCGAGATCCTCCTGGTCCACGTCCGCGAGGCAGATCGCGCACGTCGGCGCGTCCCCCTCTCCGTCAGAGTCAAGCACCGGGGCGGCCGGGGCTGGGGCCGGGTCGCGGTCGGGCGACGCGGGGCCGGCGCCCGACGCGCCGCCTGCATCGATCGCGACACCGGCGCTCGACACGTCGTTCGCTCCGGTCGCAGTGCCGGAGGCGGCCGGCGCGGGACCGGCCGAGGGCGCGCCCGGCGCGGCCGTCTCTGCTGGCGATCCGAGCGCGCTCGAACCGGCCGCCTCCGCGGGCGGTCTGGGCGCTCCCCCGACGCCGCTCGCGTCGCCATCCAGCGTGTTTGCGCCCGCATCGGTCGAACCGCGGGCCAGGGCGCCGGTGAGGGCCGAACGGGCGGGCGCCTGGTCGAGGGGCCAGCCTGCCGACCAGGTCCGGACGGGGGGTGCGGGCGACTGGCCGAGGTCTGGCCAAGCCTGCGATGTCGCCGGCGACTGCGGCGCCCCCAGGGCGCCGACGAGAGACGAAGCGTACCCTCCGGAGGCGCGCGTGGGCGTGGCGCCGCCCGAGCGCCCCGCGGCGCCGCCCCGGCGGCCGCTCGGCGCCGAGCCCAGCGGGGGAAAGGCTGCGTCGCGCGGCGTCGAGCCCGCGGTGCGCGGGGCCGAGCACGACAGCGAGCCGTCGCGCGACGTCGAGAGGCCGCGGCGCGAGCCCTGCGAGTCGCCGCGCGACAGCGAGCCGAACGGCGGCGCGTCCCGCGGTGCCGAGCCCAGCGGGGGGAAGAGCGCCGAGTCGCGCGGCGACGAGCCCAGCGCCGAGGCCGAAAAGGGGTCGGGACGCGCGTCGCCCGCGAACGCCCCGGGATGCACGCCCCAGGCGTTGGCGCGCGGAGGTGGAGACGACGAGGCCGGCGACGAGGAGCCCGACGCGGGGGCGGCGCACGCTGAGGTCGAGACGGACGGCGAGGCGGAGGCGGGCACAACGGGCGTGCGGGGTGGAGCGGGGGCGGGAGACGCTGGTGCGGTCTCGCGAAGCCGGTTGGATGCTGGAGACGCCGCGGCGGTCTCGCGAAGCTGGCCGGACGCGGGGGAGACCATGTCGCCGTCGCGAGCGGGAGTTGGCGGCGAGGAGGCGGCGGAGCGCGCAGGGTCGGCGACCCCGCCCGCCGGGGGGGCGGGTGGGGAGGTCGTGGCCGGCGTCTGCGGAAACCGGGAGCAAAGAGCGGCGCGTCGTCGGCCGAGCGAACCGCCCGAGCGACGGAGTGCGACGCGGGCGCGGAGGCTTCGCGGTCCGCGGTCCGCGGCCAGCGGCCGCGCCGCGCGCGCGCGCGGACGCGCCCGCTCCCTGCGCCCAAGCGACCTCGCAGGCCCCCCGTCTCCCCCCCCCTCCCGTTCCGTCCTCGCCCCCTGTCGAGGCCCCCTGCGCGGCCCCTTCCCGGCGCTCGCCCACCCCCCCTTCCGCCCCCTTCCTCCTCCCCTTCCGTCACCCCTCTCCTCCGGCTCCGCGACGCGGGGAATCGCAGCACCCCCCCCCCCTCCGCTCGCCCCGCAACGTTCGCGCAGATTCCCAACGCACCGTGAGCTCGCGCTCTTCCGAGACGTCCAGCCGTTCGATCGAGTCCGACAGAGCGTCCATCGTGGGCCTCGGCGAGCGCGCGGCGCGAGACGGAGTCGTTCGGAAGGGAGGGAGAGCGGAGTGGGGGAGGGGAGGAGGGGGAAACGGGGCGGGGCCGGAGCGGGGCTCTTGTGGGCCGGGCGAGGGGCGGATAAAAAAAAATAAAGGGGGGGGAGTCGCGGTGCGTGCGCGCGGCACTCGACCGGCGCTGGGCTCGACGCGGGCGGACGCCCGGGCCTTGTGCTGGGAGGATCAGCCGATCGGGAGCGAGAGCATGCTCGGGTGGGGCGTCCTCGCGAGAGGGAAAGAGGGGAGTGCCGGGCGGACGCGCGGCGAGCGAGGCGCGCGCGGGGTGCGCTGGCGTGCGCGTGCGCTTACGCGGCGGGGCGAGGCGGCGATCCAGGCGCTGCGTGGGTGTCGACGAAGTCGTCGGCGCACCGACGACGACTGCGACGCGCCCGCGCGGGCCTCGGACGCGTCTTCGCCGCGGGGCGGAGGGCGGGGGTCGGGCGCGCGGGGGCGCGCGCTCCGCGGGGGAGGGAGAGCAAGGCGCGGGAGGGGTGGGAAAAGCGATGAGGGCGGGGCGCGGGAGGGAGGGGTCGTTGGAGCGGGAGAGCGGGATGCCGGGCGGGGGCCGAGGCGGAGGCGGAGCCGGGCGCGGTGGGCAGCCGGGTGGGAGGCCGGATGGGGGGCGGAGACGGGCGGGGCGGGAGGCCGGATGGGGGGCCGGCGCGGGGTCGGGGGCGAGGCATGGGGACGCGGGCGTTACATTCTCGGGGCGTGCGGGCCAGGCCGGCGCGTCCGACGCGCGGAGACGGCCACGCGGCGTTCGAAGAGCAAGGCGCGCACACGGGAAACCGAGAGCGACGCGAGAGACGCAGAGAGGGACGGGGAAAGGGGGGGAGGGAGGATGACGGCTGGGTCGCGTCGTGTTTTTCAAACGCCGCCCCCTTGCCGATGGAGGGAGGGACGCTGCGGCGGAAGAGAGGGGACCCGGATAAGTTTCATTCCCTATGCTTTTCATCTCGAGCGTCTCACGCGCCCCTTTTGCGCCGACGAACCGAGTGCCTGCGCGTTCTTTTCGTCTCGCTACGCTCTTCCATCACGATCCCCGTTGCCCGCCTCCGACTCCCTTTCCCTCCCTCCACAACTCCTTTCCTCGCCGCTCTGGCCCGACCGACGATCGCGAGGCGCCTCTCCGCTCTGCTCCGGGCGACGATCCGAGGCACCTCTTCGCTCTGCCCCGGCCGGCCGGCGATCGCGAGGCGCCTCGCCGGGCACACAAAAGGCGTCGTTACACTTGTCGAGCCCCTGCGGGGCTGTGCGCGCCGGGAAGTGGTCTCCGCGCCCGGAGGCGGCGAGGCGGCCGCGGCGGGGGCGGGTCGACGAGTGGAGAAGAGGGTGCGAGGGGAACAGGGAGACGGGAGCGGTGGGCGGGATCGCGCGGCGACGCGACTCCTCGCCTTTCCCGCCTGGGCATGCCAAGGCCAAAGCGCAGGCGCCATCGGGGGTGAGCGCTTGGAAGAGAGAGCGCTCGAGCACCTACCAAGGCGAACGCTTGGATGGGAGAGTGTGCGGGCGCTTTGAAAGGCCGCTGAACGCTCGACGAGCTGAACGCCTCGTCCATCGGTCGGCCGCGGCGCTCTCCGCCCTGCCCGGCCCGCCCCCTCTCCTCTTCCTCCTCCCCCTTTGCTCTTGCCTGGTCTCCTCCTGGCCCGTTCCTTCTCCTCCCCCCCCCCTCCCCCCGCCCCCCCTCCCTCCAGTTCTCCGTTTCTTTTCCGTTTCGTTTCTCCGTTTCTTTTCCTAGGCGGTGATGGCCTTGCCCTTGTTGGCGACGAGTCCCTCCCAGCGTTCCTTCTCGTGCTCCTCGGGCGTCTTGAAGTCTGGGTCGCGGTAGGTGCGGAGGCTAAAGGCGTGGCAGGAGAGGCAGAGCGACTCGCTCTCCCAGGTCTTCTTTCCGCGGCACCAGGTCTGCGTGAAGTAGTGCTCCTTGGTATCCTTGGAGCCGCACGCGAGGCACTCAGGCCAGGCCTCGTTGGGCTTCCAGCGCCCCGCCCACTCGCGGACGGTCATCACGCGAAAACCGTGGCCCGTCGAGGGGTTGATCTCCACGGGGTCGCCCCGAAGCACTTTGACCCACTCCGAACGGTGCACCTTGACCGAGGGACCAGACTCGGAGATCGACGTCGACACGGGAGCGCGCAAGTTGGCGGTCACGTCCGCAAGCGACATGGCGACGGATGCGGGGGGGAGGAGGGAAGACGAGGAGGGATGACGGACCTGGGGGGGAGGGGGGGGGGGGGGGGGGGGGGGGGGGGGGGGGGGGGGGGGGGGGGGGGGGGGGGGGGGGGGGGGGGGGGGGGGGGGGGGGGAGAGAGAAACGAAGGGAGGAGGGGAAGAGGTGAGACGAGACCAAGGAGGACCTAGAGAGCGCACAGAGAGGAGCGAGCGGTGAGGGGGGCACCGATCGCGCAGCGGGGAGGGGGCGGCAAGGAGAGGGCCCAGGAGCGGGCGCATTGCGCGCATCGGCCGCATCGGGCACAGAAGGAACGGGGAAAGCTCGCGCGGATGGAAGGGGGCAACGGAGGCAAACGGAGAGAAGCGCAAAGGAGGTCGCTGAGAGAGAGCGGGGAGAGCCATCCGCACCGTCCCCTTTCTCAATCCGCTCCCCCGCGCTCCCGTCCCCCCCTCCCCCATCCTCTCCCACCTCCCCGTCTCCCCCCGAGCCTCCCCTCGTCCTGCGCGCCCGCTCTCCCCGCCCGTCCCCCCCTCTCGTCTCCTCTTCGCTCTCCTTTCCATCCGCATCGCGTATCTCGAAGACGAACCATTACCAACGCGGTGCGCGCGGACGAGACGCGCCGCGAACCCAGGGCGCGCACGAAAAGAGGCCGCTCGCGCGCGCGGTCAAAGGCTCTCGGCGCCCCCCCGGGTTGACTCTCGGCAGCCCCGACGCGCGCCGAGCGCTCGCCCGCGCGCGCCGAGCGCGATGCGAAGATCCAGAGCGTCCAGCGTCCGACGTCCCACTGTCCGCACGCACCTGGATCCGACGCGAGAGGGGAACGCAAGCGGTCCAACAGATGCAGGCGCCGAACCGGACGGGAGCTGAACAGCCCAGTGGACCCCGCGCGGCGCCCGCGGGCGCCGCGCGGGCAAAAGGGACCGGGCGCGCCACCCCAGGCCCGGTCCCGCCCCGGGTGGAGAGAGGACGGAAAGAGGGACTCTCCCCCCTCCCGACCGCTCCCTCCCCACCACCCACCTCACCGCGCCCCCGCTCCACCCAACCCCCCCCGCGTCTCCGCCTCCCTTCCGCCCCTCCCACGCGGCACGACCCCCCGCGAACGCGCGGGACGCAGCTGGCGGTGGCCGAGGGGCGGGAAGCGCGCCTGCTTGGGCCCGCGCGCGCCGGACGCCCGATTGCTCCCCTCGCGGCGCGGTCTGGGCATCTCCGTGCGTCGCTCGACGCCAGGCTCGCGCACGCTCGCTGGCCCAACTGCGCTCTCGTCGCGTCGGCGCCGACGCCCAGGCCGCAAACCCCGCGGCGCGCGAGACGCTCCCCACCACCCCGCCCCCCTCTCCCTCCCCCCATCTCGTCCGGGCGCCCAGGGGCGACTGCCCAGGGTGCCTGCGCGCGCGCGGCGCGATGCCGCCCAAGTTTGGCCTCAAGATCAGCGTCGGCGACTCTTTCGCAGGAGACGCTCCCGATGAAGACGATTCGGTGCGCGATGCTCCCCTCCCCTGCGCAAGCGCGGCCGCGGGCGGCGTCGCTCCCTGCGGCGACGCTCGGCGCAGGCACAGGCGCGGGCACAGGCGCAGGCGCGGGCACAGGCGCGGACGCGGGCCCCCAGCCGCCACCGACGGTTGCCGAGCGCGGGGGGCGGGAGAGACCGCGGAGAGGGGGGGGGGAGGGTGGAGAGGGGAGGGTGGAGGGGGGGGGATGGGAGTGGAGAGGTGGAGAGGGGCGGATGGGGGTAAAGAGGGAGGAGAGGGGAGGAGAGGGGTGGAGAGGGGTGCAGAGGGGAGGAAGGGGGGCGGTGGCGGCGGGAGAGGAAGAGCGAGGAAGATCGCCGGGAAACGTTAGTCCTGCAGTGGTGCCCTGCGCACCCAAGCCGGAACGCTCCTCCTCTCCAAACCTCTTTACCCCCCCAGTACGCCCCCCATTCGTTCGCCTCTTCCTTCCTTCCTTCCTTCCTTCCTTCCTTCCTTCCTTCCTTCCTTCCTTCCTTCCTTCCTTGCTCTTCTTCCTCCCATCCCCCCCCCCCTTCTCACTCTCTTTTCTCTGCTTGCTTCTCTCGTGTCCAGATCATGGCTGTGCACTCGATCGAGGTACTTCCGACGGGGTCGCTCAAGCTGTGCCAGCCCAGGCAGGCGTACGAGTTCAACGCGGCGGGCGAGCTGCGCGTCGAACGGCACCCGACGCCCCTGCAGGACCCGCACGCGTCGTGGTACGCGCCCACCCTCGACCCCGAGACGATCCGGTCCTTTGTCGCCGGCGCCCCCCGCGGAGCGGCCACCGGCGCCGCCGGAGGCGACGGGCGGGCGCCCTCGGCGCGCGTGCGCGCTGGGGCCGACCTCCCCGACGGAAACGACATGGGCGCCGTCTCGCTCTGGTACGAAGAGCTGCAGAGGAAGAGGCTAGCCGCAGACGCGGGACGAGGCGCCAAGGACGCCCGCCTCGGCTCGCTCTCGCGGTCCCGCTCCGGCGGCCCTGGCCTCCTCGACCCCTCCCGCCCCCAGGGCGCCGCGCGCCCGGACGTGCCGCTCCCGCGCGCCTCGAGCGGCGTCGAACGCACCTCTGGCAGCTTTTCCTGCGCCAGAGGAACGCACGGCCTCGGCGCGGCGCGCCAAAACCCCGCCTCGGCCTCGGCACCCCCGACGGCGAGGACGCCGGCCGACGCAGGCGCCTGCGGGGGGGACGCCTACCGTGACGGGTGGGCCGACCCGCGAGACGCCGCGCACGGCAACCCGGGACCACGCGCCGACCAAATGCGCAGGAGCTCCTCGCGGGGGTCGTTCGCGGCTGACGGAGGCCGCCCCGCGGCCGCCGCCGGACTCCCGCCCCGCGCCTACCGCGGCCCGGGTCCGCTCGGCGGCGGCGCGTTCGCGCGGCCGCCGACGGGCGTGGGCGGCGCAGGCCCCGGCGAGTCGCCCTTCGCCGGCTCCGCCGACGGAGGGGCGGGCGCTGGGTCCTTCACGGCGCGCCCGCAAGCGTCCGCGCACGCCCCGGGCCACTCGGGCAGCTCGTCGCGCTCGACCTCCGAGCCCTTCGGCGAGCCTGGCACGCGGCCCGTGCCGCGCGACGAGCTCGGCGCCTCCGGCGGCCTCGCAGGCCTCTCCGCGAGCCTCCTGCAGGCGCTGCCGGGACACGGCGCGCTCTCGCCCTCGATGCAGCCCGCCGCCAACGTGCCGCCGCCGCCGCCAGAGCTGCAGGCCGCGGGGGCCGCCGTCGCGGCCTCGCGCCGCGGACTCGAGGTCGCCGCAGCGCCCTCCGCGGCGCGCCCGGGCGGCGGGCCGCCCTTGAGCGCGCACGACACGGTCACGACGGGACGCGCGCTGCCGCCCGAGCTCGTGGCCGCGCAGCGCGCGACGGGAGCGCTGCACCAGAGCGCCTCGCAGCCCGCGCTCGGGCCGCTGCAGGCCTCGTCGCGCCTCGCCTCGTCGCGCCGCCCGCCGGGCCTCGCCGAGGTGTCGCTCCCGAGCGCCACCGAAACGGACGCCTCGTCCGAGAGCGTCTCGCCCACCAGGGGAGTGTGCTCGCGCGCGCCCTCGGCCAACGGATCGCCCGTGCGCGGAGGCGCTCCGGGAGGGACGCGACCGCTGCGCGGCCCCGCGGCCAGCGAGTCGGCCACCTCGCGCCCCAGGGGCGGCGACCTCTGGGGCGAGTCGGCCACCTCGCGGCCGCGCTCCCCCGCCTCCGAGAGCCGCGGCCCCTCGCGCAACGGCTCGCCCACCAAGGCCGGATTCCCGCGCGGCCTTCCCGCGGGCTTTGACGTCGCGGCCGCCGCGGCCGCGCGTCTCGCGGCTGGCACGGGCTACATCCCCAGCGGCCCAGGGGATGGCCTCGACGTCCCCAAGGCGGGCCCGCCTCCGGGGAGGGCGCGCCGCGGCCTCAGCGTGTCCATCCAGATCCCGGACGAGCCCACGCCCGTGGGCGAGCGGGGCGGTCGCGGGTGGGGCGGCGAGAGGGACGCCGAGCGGGACCGCGACCGCGGGTACGTCACCGGCACCGGCACCGGCAACGGTGCAGGCGGTACCGGTACCGGGGCCGGGGCCGGGGCCGGGGCCGGGGCCGGGCCCGATTCGGGGCGAGGCGCGGCCGCCGAGCGATCGCGGAACGAGTGGAGCACGCGCGACGCGTCGGCCGGCGCAGGCGACTGGAGTGGGCGGGAGGCCTCGGGGATCGCGGCGCACCGGCGGACGTCGAGCTCGTCGCTGCCCTCTCGCCAGCCGTCGTCCTCGTCGCTGCCCTCTCGCCAGCCGTCGTCATCGTCGCTGCCCTCACGCTCGGCGTCCTCGTCGGCGTCCGCGGGCGCCCCGATCTCGGAACGCGACGTGCGTCCGCTGCGTCGCCTGGGCGCGGGCGCGTGCGGGACGGTCTGGCTGGCGCTGCTGCGGCCGGCCAACCGCTTCGTGGCCGTCAAAGTGGTCGCGGTCCTCGAGCGCGACCGGCGACGGCAGCTAATGAACGATCTGCGCGCGCTGGCCTCGGCGCCGCGCGTCACCGGCCTTGCGAGGTTCCGCGGCGCCTACTACTCCAAGGAGAGCGGCAGCATCGGCCTCGTCCTCGACTACGCCCAGGGAGGCAGCCTCGCCGACCTGCTCGAGGAGAGAAAGGAGCGCTGGCTCGCGGACCACGAGCGCGCGGCGCGGAGGGCCGGCGGCGACGCGCCCGGGCGCGACGCGTCGGCCGCGTCGGGGACAGCAGGTCGCGCGACGGAGCGATCCTCCTCCGCCTCAGGCCCCTCTGCCCCCTCTGCCCCCTCCGCCTCCTCCGCCTCCTCCGCCTCCTCCGCCTCCGCCCAGCTCCCAGAGCTGCGGGCGCTGGCGCCTCTAGAGCCGCGGCCGTGGGCGCTTCCGGAGAACTATCTAGCGTACGTGGCTCGGCACGTGCTGCAGGGTCTGCGCTACGTGCACCACTGCGGGACGGTGCACCGCGACATCAAGCCCGGCAACGTGCTGCTCTTGGCCGACGGTCGGGCCGTGCTCTCGGACTTTGGCATCTCGTCGTTCGCGGACGGCACCATCGCGGCCTGCCACACGTTTCTCGGCACGCTCTCGTACATGAGCCCCGAGCGCGTCTCGGGCGACTCGGACGGCTACGGCGCGCCCGCCGACGTCTGGGCGCTCGGCGTCACCGTCCTCGAGGCCGCGCTGGGCGACTACCCCTTTGACGCCTCGGGCGGGGCCCTCGACCTCATGCTCCAGATGCTCGAGGGAGACGCCCTCGACATCGCCATCAAGGCCGCGGCCGCAAAGTCCGGCGATGACGCCGCGCGGACCCGCCGCGGCCGCCCAGCCAGGACCTTTTCGCCAGAGCTCGAGGACTTTGTGCGCCGCTCGACGGCGCACGACCCGGCCGCGCGCCCGACCGTCGTCGAGCTGCTCGAGCACCCGTTCGTGCGCGGCGCCTCGCCCTCCATGGACGAGCGCAAGCGCATGGTGCGCACGGGACGCTCGCCCGAAGCCAGGGCCGAAGAGGCCGCGCTCATGTTCGTCGCTCGCTGGCTTGACGCCGCCGAGGCCGAGGCTGAGGACGCCGATGAGGGCAACGCCGCCTCGGACGGCGCCGCCGCGCGCGCGCGCCGCGCCGCGGCCTTCCAGAGCCAGCCGCGCACCGCGCTGGCCAAGTTTTACTCGTCCTCCGCGACGCTCCGCCTCGGCGGCGCGGGCTGCATCTCGGGGCGCGAGGCGTGCGCGGCGCGCCTCCTGGCCTGGCTCGGCCGCGTTCGTGCAGCCGCGGGGCCAGAGGGGAGCCTCGAGCTGCGGCTCGAGCGCCTCGACGCGCAAGAGCTGGGGGGAGCTGGCTTCGGCCTCGAGCTCCCGGGCGCGCGCGACGCCAGCGACGACCAGGACCCGGGCGTGCTGCTGTGCCAGACCATCGCGTCCGTCTGGATCGGCGGCCTCGAGGCCGGACCCGTGCGCCTCGGCACCGTCGCCGTCAGCGCCACGCTCGCCGTGCCAGACTCGTCTGATCCCTCGCCCGCCACGGGCGGCGCACGCATTCTCGACCAGAGCATCCGCGTGCTGGGAGGCAAGCGCCTCCCAAGGGCATAGGCCGCAAGGGCGGCGAGGGAGGGGAGGGCGACGGGCGGAAAGGCGGGGCGCGCCGGGTCGAACTCTGGCCCGTCGACCCTCGCGGGCTCGACCGTCGAACGGGTCCCAACCCCGAGTTCGATCGGGCCCTCTCGAACGCCGCATCGAAACGCCTTTTTTTTTTCTTCTCTTCTCTCTTTTTCATTTCGTCACCCTCTTCCAGTTTGATGGAAAGCTGACGGCCTCTCGCGACCTCTTTCATCGTCTTTTTTCCACGCCCGTGCTGCGTCGCCCCCACCCCACCTCGCGCCCGCTCTGCGTCGCTCCCGCCCCGCCCCACCTCGCGCCCGCTCTGCGTTGCTCTCGCCCCGCCCCACCTCGCGGCCGCTCTGCGTCGCCCCGGCCACACCTCACCCCACCCGCGCTCGCCTTTCGTTGCCGGCCCGACGCCCCGCGCCCGCCCGGCCGCGTCACTGCCCGCCTCGCCCGCACCTCGTCGGCGGCTGCTCTGCCGGATCTCCGCTTGCTCACCCTCGGCTTTGCTTTTGCCACCCCTCGCCTGCCCCTCTCCTTTGGACTCTCCCTTTGCCCTCCTCCCGCCGCTCTCCTGCCCTCCCCTGCGTCGCCTTCCCTTCTGTGAGAGGTAGGATACCCCCCCGGCGGCACGTTCCTCACGCCTCCGTCCACCAGCGCTTTTCGCGTGAATTTCCTCTGCGCCGGCGCATCGCTCGCCGACGAGCGTCTCCATGTCTTTCCCCCCCCCATCTCCCTGTTTCCCGCCGCTGTCTTTCCCTGCACCTGCGCTTTCTTCCTGCCACCCCTCGCCTGCCAGGCAGCGGAACGATCGCCCCCCGCACTCCGCCCGGCGACTCCCCTCCCGCCCTCTCCTTGCGTCCGTTTGCGCGCCCGCTCCAACGCTGAGCCGCAGCCTTCGCGCGCGTCCGTCCCGCTTCGCGCGCGATGCGATGCCTCGCCTCGCCGACGCGCCCGTTCCTCTGCTCCCGTCCTCTGCGTCCGGACGGGCGTCGAGCGACCTCTCTCCCAGCCACCCTTCCGGTCGCATGTTTCGACCCCCCCGCCCATCTTTTCTCTCTCTCTCTCTCCCTCCCTCGCTCTGCCGCTCGTTCCGGGCGCCCGCCACCTCTCCTCCAACGTTGCCGTCCCCTCGCCTCCTCGTGCCAAGCTTGCCTCGCCGCGTTCGCTGCGCCGCCGAACGCGTCGTCTCTCCCCCGCGCACCCCGTGCCGCCCGATCCTCTTGCCGCGCGCCCGAACGACATCCCCGGATTCCGTCTCGCCGCTCGCCGCCGTCTCCTGTCTCGCCTTTCGCTCCTCCCCCCCCGCTCGCCGCGCGCCCCCGCGCCCCGATCGCCGCCCCGCGTCCTGTCGCTTCGCGTCCGGCCGCTTTGCGCGCCTTTCCTCGTCCCGCTTCGCCGACTCGTTGTCCAGGAGGTGTCGCGGTAGCCTCCTTACTCTTCGTGCTCCCCCTCTCGCCCCGCGTTTCGAAGCTTCACGTAGAGCAAACCGCCACTCTTCTCCGCAAGGGGCGGTGAGGCCGCAAAGGAATGTGTCCGTTGGCAGCGGGAGGACGAGCGCGCGGAAGGAAGAAGCGGACGACGTTCGTCACAGCTGTCGACCGGGCAGAGCCTGATCCGCGGGCGCTTCGATCCGTCTCGTGCCGCCGCGGTGCGCCCCTTTCGAATCCCAGGCTTGTCTCTCGCGCACGTCCTCCCTCTCGACGTCGCCCTCCGCCCGCATCTCCCGCCTCCCTCCACTCCCCGCTCCATTTCGCACTTTTGCTCCGCCGTCCGCCCCTCGTCGCCCCTCCTTCCCTCGCGCCCTCCGTCCGGCTCGCCGTTTCCGCTTCCCGCGGCGCTCGTCCGCGCCGGCCGCGGCGTCCCGACCACCCGGCCCCGCCGACTCTGTCGCCGCGCGCGGCGCGGGGTCCGCGCCGCGGCGGCGCGGTGGGGCGCAGCGAGCGCGGCGCGGGCCGAGCGAGGTCGCGAGCGCTCCACGCCGTCCGTACGCTCCGCCATTCGAACGTTGCGTTCGGGGGATTGCCAGATCACGGCCGCGGGGGCTCCTCGGTCCGTCCGCACCATGTCGCAGGGCGACGGCAACGACGCGCCGGGCGGCGACGCGGCCGCCCAACTCCGCGAGCTGCTCGAGCGTCTCGCGCTCGAGCAGAGCTCGGCCGCCGACGAGCCCAAGGAAAACTACGCGTTCTGGAGCACCCAGCCGGTCACTCAGTTCAACGAGGCCGAGGCCAACTTGGTGCGCCGAGGCCCCCGCCAGAGCTCGCCGCGCGAAGGAGGCCGGGGGGAGGAGAGGGGAGGTCCTGGGGCGATCGGCCAGGGGGGCCTGACGGATGACGCAAGGGAGGCGCCGCGATCTGGCGAGGACGGCCGGGTGTGTGTGCAGAGCCGGCGGGAGGCGGCGAGGGATCGGGGGGGGGGGGGGGGGGGCGGAAAAGGCAAGCGGAGGCGGAGAGGAGGAGAGGGATTCGGGGAGAGAGGCGCGAGCGACCGCGACGCGCGACGCCTTTCCAGCCTGCTGCGGATCGTTGCGTTTTTGTCTCCTCCCTCTTTCCACGCGTTTCTCCACGTGAGCGCGCCGACGTTTTTTTTCGGTCCCTTCCCTGCCTCGCTTGGCCGCCTCCGCTCACTTCCCCCCCTCTTCCCCCTCTCTCCCGCCCCCCCCCCCCCCCTTCCCCTCCCAGCCCGATGGCACGATCGAAGCTCCGACGCCCGTTTCGGAGGTCCGCCAGACGCCGTACTCCCTTCCCGCCCCGTTCGTGTGGTCTGACGTGGACGTGTCGGACGAGGCGCAGCTCGGGGAGCTGCACGCGCTCTTGCGCGACCACTACGTGGAGGACAGCGACTGTTCGTTCCGCTTCGCGTACGGCCGTTCGTTCCTGCGGTGGGCGCTGGAGCCTCCCGGGTTTCACCGCTCGTGGCACGTGGGCGTGCGCGCGGGTCCGTCGGGCCGGCTGGTGGCGTTCATCAGCGGCATCCCGCAGCTGATCCGGTGCGACGAGAGGCGGTTCCCGTGCGCGGACGTGAACTTTCTGTGCGTGCACAAAAAGCTGCGCAGCAAGCGTCTCGCTCCCGTGCTGATCCGCGAGATCACGCGGCGCGTGCACCTGACGGACGCGTGGCACGCCGTGTACACCGCCGGCGTGGTGCTGCCCAAGCCCGCGGCCGCGTGCCAGTACTGGCACCGCAGCCTCAACCCGAAGAAGCTCGTCGAGGTCGGCTTTTCGCGCCTCGGCGGGAACATGACCATGGCGCGCACCATCAAGACCTACCGCCTGCCTGCCACCCCGCGCGTGCCCGGCGCGCGCCGCATGACCAAGGGCGACGTCCCGCGCGTCGCGCAACTGCTGCGCTCCTACCTGTCCAAGTTCCGCCTCTCGCCCGTCTTCACCGACGAGGAGGTCGAGCACTGGCTGCTGCCCGGCGACGACGACGTCGTGCAGGCGTACGTGGTCGAGCAGACCGAGGTGCTCCCGCCCAAGGGCGCGCTCTCCGAGGGGGCAAAGGCCATCGAGCGCGAGCGCGCCGAGGAAAAGGCCGCCCTCGAGCGCAGGGCCAAGGAGATCAAGGAGCTGCTCCGCAAGGAGCGCGGGGACGCCCAGGCGGCAGCGACGGCGGCGGCGGAGGAGGAGGAGGAGGAGGAGGAGGTGGAGAAGAAGAGCGATGAAGGAGAGAAGAAGCAGGGGGAAGAGGAAGCGGGCGAGGCGACGACCGACGCTTCGGCCTCCGGGGCCGTGGCGGTCTCGCGCATCGTGGCGCTCTACTCGTTCTACACGCTGCCATCGTCGGTGATCGGCAACGACCTGCACGACGAGATTCGCGCCGCCTACCAGTTCTACACCGTCCCGGGGCCGTTCCCGGTCGAGGACATCATGTTCGACGCGCTTGTCGCCGCCAACGCCACCAAGCACGACGTCTTCAACGCCCTCGACATCCTCGAGAACGGGCCGCACCTCCACGAGCTCAAGTTTGGCGTCGGAGATGGCAAGCTCAGGTACTACCTCTACAACTGGCGCGTCAAGAACCAGGTAAAGTCTGGAGACGTCGGGCTCATCATGCTCTGAGACGAACGAGACCCGCCCGCGACGGGGAAACGCAGAAAGGGAGACGCGAGGCGCTCCCCCCCCCCCCCGACGCGCGAGGCGAGACGCCTGCCGGCGCGGAGGAGGGGGCAGGGCTGTGCCGGGAAGAGGGGGGGCAAGGGACGGGGCGGACCGCGCGCGCGCGCGCGCGCGTCCCACACGACGCTGTAAGGTCTACGCTGCGCGCGCGACGGTGCGGGGTCGGTTGCAACACTCGACGGTGGTGAGCGCGAGACGCGGATGCGGCGTCGACGCGCAGCGCGCCGCGCGCCCAAGCAACGGCGGAGGCGGTGAAGGGGGCGCCCCACCCGCGCGCGGCGGCTCTCGCACGAGCCGCAAACCCGAGCAAACCCGGGCGCCCGGTCCCTCTTCGACGCCCCGGCCGACGCCGCGATCGCGTGCGCTCGCCACCCCCCTCCCATTCGATCCGCAGCGTGCTGCCGGAGCTGCGTTTTTCATCTCGCCGCGGCTGGGCGCGAAAAAGCTCGCCGCGGCGCGCGCGCTCACTCGCTGCGGCACGCGGCTTCTCTTCCGGACGCAGAGAGTCCGCCCTCTGCGCGGCGCGGGCGTTCCTTGCGCCGCTCGCGGCGCGGCGGCCTCCGAGCCGGTTCGCGTCGGTTCTTCCGGTTCTCGACGCAGCGCAAACCACGGTGCAAGACGCGAGCGCCTCGTTTCGAATTCGCGCCCCTCGGGCGCGCCGCCGGTCCACCCCCCCCAGAGCTCGCCGACCGACCCTGCCCGGCTGGTCGCGGCGGCGGTCGCGGTCGAGGGGCGCGCGGCGCGGCGCGCTTTCGGCGAGCCCCGTGCCACCCTCGAGCGCCCAGCTTTGTCCTGCGACAATAATGATAAGTGCGGGAGGATCAGCGGTGCTTCGGGCCGTGCATCGCGCGCGTCGCGGCAGCCACCGGTCGTCGGCGGTCTTGTCCCCCTCGGTGCGGCCACCGCGGAAACTGTCGGCCGGCCTCGAGCGCGGGGGGCGGCGAGGCCGGCGTGCAAAAGGAGCGGCCGTGCGAGCCCGGACGGATCGCGCTCGAGCGCAAAGGCTTTCTGGATCCTTTGGGCCGGTCGACGCTCCTCCCGTCCCTCGCAAGCGCTCCTCTCGCACTCCAGGCGCCGAGCCCCATGGCCGCGCCCGCCAGGCCCGCGCGCGCGCTCGCGCTGGCCGTCGCACTCGCCGCGCTGCTGCCGCTGGCGCGCGCGCACGGCATGCTCATCACGCCGGCGGCCAGAAACGTCGTGCACAACAGTGACTACTGTCCGCACTGTCTGAACGCCGGAGGTGCGCCGCGGGTGTTTCGGGCGGGGGCGTCCGACCGGCGCCGGGAGGCCTGCGGGCACCGCGCGCGCGGACGCGCGGCGGTACCGCGCGGCGGGGAAGGCTTGGGATCGCCGGACGCGCGCGGACGGGCGGGGGGAGGAGAGGGGACGAGGGCGGCGTCTCGAGACGCGGACGAGTCCGGGCGTCTTTCGGCGACCCTCGGCGCCGAGACGTGAAGGGTGGCGACGGGCGACGGTGGGGTGGCGTGCGCGCACCCCGCCCTCCCTCACCCCGCCCTTGGTCCTCGCGCTCGCCCGTTGCCCTTCCCGACGTCTCCCCATCGCCCTTCGCCCCCACCCTCCCGCCGTCGTCCCTCACCCGCTGCCTTTCTCCTCCTCGCTCCCGTCGCCCACCCTCTGCCCTCTTCGCCGTTTCTTCGCCTCCCTCGCCATTCGCCAGGGACCGCGCACCAGGCGGACAACGGCGCCCTCAAGTATCCGGCCAACCACCACGGCATCTGCGGCGATCCCTGGGACGGCGAGCAGAAGCACATGCAGGGCGGCATCTACGCGACCGGGGTGATCACGGGCAACTACACCGAGGGACAGACGATTAACATGACCGTGCAGATGTCCACGTATCACAACGGCCGGTACCGCTTCGGCCTTTGCGTGCTGAACGGCACGCAGACCGAGTTGGACTACCTGACCGAGGACTGTCTCGACCAGCACCAGCTGGTGCAGGCGGCGGGCGGGCAGTACCCCGGCGACGTGTGGTACTACCCCAACGGCGACGACTACGAGACCTCGACCTGGGTGCTTCCCTCCGGCGTGACCTGCGACGGCGTCAACTCTCGCTGCGTGCTGCGCTGGAACTACCTGACCGGCAACACGTGCACGGGCGAGGGCACCCCCGCCAAGTGGGCTCTCTCGTGGCTGCCCATGTGCCTCGACCCGAATGCGGAGTTTCCCGAGCAGTTTTGGAACTGCGCCGACATCGTGATTGCCGAGAGCAGCACCACGCGCTCCAACACCGCCAGCCCGTCCCCCAACGCCTCTTCGCCCCCACCTCCTCCGTCGCCCAGGGCGTCCCCTCCTCCTCCCCCCCCTTCTCCGTCGCCCGCAACCTCGTACACGACTTGCTCGTCGCGCGACTCGTACTGCTTCTGCTCGCAGCGGCCGTCCGGCATGTACGCAGACGAGGCCGGCGCGTGTGCGTTCTACTACGTCTGCTTGCCGTACCGGTACTACTCGATGCCGTGCCCCACCGGCCTCCTCTTCAACGCGGCCACCGAGGCCTGCGACTGGCCCGACAACGTCACCTGCTAGGCGACGAGCCGAAGCAAAGGGCGCGCGACGGGCGAGCGAGGTCGGGGCGGGGGCGGCGCGGCGTCGCTCTCCCCCCCGATCGGGGCGCCGAAACGGCGCTCTGCGAGGCTAGGCCGAGGAACGCGGCAAGCGCACCTGTCTTGCCACTCGCGGTTCGGTCCCTAGCTCTTGCTGTTGCCGCACTGCTCGATCTCGCCCCACCGCTTTCCTACCGCGTCCGCTAGACCACCTTCTCGCCTCGCCCGTCTCCCTCCCCCGCCGGCAAACTCTGCCTCGTTCTCCTTGCTCTCTGCCAGCCGGCCTCCGCCCCGTTCTCCTTGCCCCTTGCCGGCCGACCCCCGCCCCGTTCTCCTTGCCCCTTGCCGGCCGACCCTTGCCCCCGCCATTTCCCTCCCCCGGGCTGTGCGCGCCGTCAACGGCGGTTCCACCGTTCCCTCCCCTTTTCCCCCGACCCCACGAAACTCAAGCTGCCAAGGCTTGCCGCGGGCGGCCCCCATCGTTCGGCGCGCAGTGCAAACAGATCACAGCGACACCTCAGGCGTCGGTACACGGGACGCGAACAGAAAAGGGACGCTGGAGAAGGAAAGGGGGGGGAGAAGAGTAGGTGCGGAGAGAGAGCGCCATGGAGAGCGGCTGGAGGGCATGCGACGTAGCGCGGCGAGGCGGGCGCGCGATGCGGCGGGGGGCCGGTCCGGGGGCGGGGCAGCCGGTGCGGAGAGGGGCGACAAGGGCAGTTCGAGAACGGGGCGGCGCCGCGGAGGGGCGCGGCGAAGCGCGGGAAACTCGAGGGAGCGGGACGCGGCACGCGCTGGCGCCTGGGATGCGCGTCCGACCGCAGTGCGTCGATCGCCTAGGGGGCTGGCCGGCGACGGGACGATCAAAAGGGAGCTTTCAAAGCCCGCGGAGGAAAGAGAACAGGGAAGAAAGGGGAGCGGCGGGCTGCTGCAGGGCGCAAGGGAGGGGGTCCGGGAGGAGGCGGCGCGCAGAGGCGACGCGCGCTCGCCCCGTCGCTCCCCCCCCCCTGTTCGTCGCGCTCCCGTCATTTCAGGGCCTGAAGATCTCCGCCAGGCAACAACGGACGCCGCCCCCACCGATAAACTCGAGGGTGGACACGTCGGCGTGCGCGAGGCGCGCGACGTGGCGCAGGAGGGCCTCGCGCTGGTCCTCGGTGAAGGCATTGTAGGCGCGCGTGGACATGGCCATGACGGGGAGGCCTCGCCAGCCGCGGAGCTCGAGGACGTTGCCGCAGAGGTCGTCCATCTGCTCGAGAGAGATGTCGACGATCTCGTGCGTGCGCGCGAGGCTGGCGCGCAGGCGCTCGCGCTCCTCCGGGTCGGTGACCGAGTCGAGGCAGACGACGGCGACGCCCGTGCCGACGGCCATCATGACGTTGGTGTGGTAGACGATCTTGCCGCGGACGTCGCGCGAGGTAAACGTGACGACGTCCTTGTAGCCGAGCTCGGCGGCCCACCTGCGCGCGAGCGACTCGTCGGCGCGCTCCGAGAGGGCCACGTAGGCGGTGCCCGCGACGCGGTCGAGGACGATCGAGCCGGTGCCCTCGAGGTAGCGGCCGACGAGCTGCGGTCCGTGCGCTCCCTCGGCCTCGGGGCGCTCCTCGTCGGTGAGGTCGATCACCTTGGGGTGCCCCATGGACTTGAGCACGGCCACGGCGTCCGGGCGGCGCTCGGCGGCGCGGTTGGGGTGGCGCATCGGGTAGAGCACGAGCGTGCCCTGCTCGACGCCCCCGGCGGCCTCGCCGGCGGCGTGCGTCGAGAACCAGTTGTTGGGGAAGACGGCGTCGGGCGTGCCGTGCGCGATGTCGTGCGCGAGCAGGTGCACCTTGACGCCGCAGTGGTCCGCGAGCTCCTGGTACAGCCGCGCGTACTCGGCCAGCACCACGTCCGTCGGGCGGCGCGACGAGCCCTTGCCCGCGCCAGAGTGCATGAACGAGTTGTCCTGCGCGGCCTGCGGGTTGAAGGCGAACGCCGTCGGCGCCACCATCAGCACCTCGTCCGAGCACTGCTCGGGCGCGCCGGGGCGCGCCGCGGCCACGGCGCCGAGGCGCTCCTCGGCGCCGGGGCGCGAGGCCTCGACCGGGTCGGGCACCAGCGCAAGGCGCACGCCGTGCCGCTGCAGCAGACGCAGCGCGTCGCGGCCCACGTCCTTGAGCACGTACTCGCCGCGCTTGGCGTCGAACGAGTACTCGTCCGCGAGCAGCTTGCCCTCGGGCTTGGCCGCCAGGCTCGCCACGGCCGCAGAGCCGGGCCACAGCGGCGCGATCCACTCGCCCAGCGGGCGCGGGGAGGCGTCGAACGGCGCGAACGCCTCGCGGATCACCGCCACGCGCTCGGGCAGAGGGGACGGAGCCGCGCCGGACGGGGAGAGCGCCTCGGGACGAAGCGAAAGGCTGGGGGCCCACGGACGGTTCTGCAGACGAAGCAGCAGGGGCGCAGAGGGAGACACCGAGATGGCCTCGGCCGCGCGGTTCTCTGCATGAGGAGGGAGCGGGGAAACGAGGTGTCGTTGGAGGAGACGCGGAGCTCGGGGACGCCGATTCCGGAGCCGTTTTCCGGTGTCGTTTTCCGGTGCCGCTTTCGCCCCCTTTGCCGAGGAGATGCACCGCTGCACACCCCTCGTACCCTCGCGCTTGCCCTTCTTTTGCCGCGACCCCACCTCGCCGCGCCCTCCCAGGCGCCCGCAGTCCGAGATCGTCCTCGCGTCGTCTCCGCCTGGCGCCGGTCGCTCGGTCCTCCAGCTCCGCCCGCGTCCCCGCCCGCCCCCCCCCCCCCCTCCCCCACCCCGCCCTTTTCTTTGTTTTCCCGCGCGCTCAGCCGCGTCCGCGGGGCTCTCGCCGCGATCAGGGCTCCGTGACGCACCGACGGTGGCAGAGGCGAACGAGCGAGCCCACGCGACAAATGCGGGCGCGCGGAGCGCGGTGGATCGCCGCGCGGAGCGGCACGCGCGCAGAGCCATGGCTGCGAGAGCTTGGGGCGCGAGGGAAACGGTCCGGGGCGCGGGGGGGGGGGGGGGGGGGGGGGGGGGGGGGGATAGGGAAAGGGACGAGCGAGCGATTCGGGATCGGTTCGCGTCCCTCGACAGTCGCTCGAAAACGTTGCAGACGCTCGGCGGTGCGCTCGGCGGTGCGCGGGGCGGACACGCGGAGAAATTTCCGGACAAGCGCGCGCCGCCGCGGCCCGCGGGCGCCCCCTATGAGGCGACCCGGTCTGGCGCCCGCGCCCCGCCGAGACGGCCGGCACGGCGCGGGAAGTCCCGGCACGAGGAGCGGCACGCCGCGCAACGTGGGGCGCGCCCGGGCGCGCGCGGCCTCGTGTGGTCCTCGCCTTGTGGTCCTCGCCGCGGCCCGCCACGCGCGCAGAGGTCCCTCGCAGGCCGCCAGCCGTCTCGCATGGACGCCCGGGCCGGCCCCGTTGGCGCGAGACTCGGTGCCGCCGCCGCTCGAGCGCCCGCGGGCATCGCGGCGAGGCCCAGACCGGCTCCGCGCGGCGCCGGGGCCGAGGCCGCATCCCGCCCCGGGACGCAGGGAGGGCGCGCCCCCTCTGCCCGCGTGCCCTCTGCGCTCCGCCCCGACCCCCGGCGCGGCCCGCGCGCCAGGGCGGCGCTCCGCGGGGACGACGGACGGCGACCGATCGCGGCGCCCGCGCCGGTGGTCATATCTTCCGAGAAGCTCCGCGCGATCGCAGAGCGCGAACGGCGGCTCTTCCCCGACTGGTGCGGCGGAAGGCGTCGCGAGCGCGGTGGGTCGCCGGACGCGCCGCTAGGGCAGCGCGGCCGGAACGGCCCCGGCAGGGCGGTACGACGGAGACGGAGGGAAAGAGGAGAAGGAGGGGGAGGAAGGGGGGAGGCCGGGCGGGCGGAGCGCCGCGAGGCGCGTGGCGAGCTCTGCGCGCCTCGAAACGCGCGTGGCGAGCGCGGCGCGCCGCGCGGCGAGCGTCGAGCGCCGCGCGTCGTCGGTCTGCGACCCCCCTTTCTTCACTCCCTCGTGCCCGCAGGCCCGGGTGGCGCGCGCTGCCGTCCCTGGTCGTCGTCCAGGCCCGCGACTGCCTGCAGGTGCTTCCGCACCTCACCTCGCCGCCCCCCCGCCGCCTGGCGTCGCTGGCTGGCATCGCGCTGCTCGCGGCGGTCGCGCTCTCGGTGTTTGCGGCCGCGGCGGATGCAGCGGCCGCCGCCCTGTCCCCGCACGTGGCCCGCAGCGCGGCGCTCTCGGCCTTGGGGCTCACGGCAGCGTTCGCCAGAAGGGCCTTTGGCAGGGGAGCATGAGCTCTGCGGAGCGGCGCGGAGAGGCCCGTCGTTCCGCTCCGCGGCTTTTCTGCCTTCCGGCCTTTTCTCCTCGCCGTTCCCGTTCCCCGCCCTGCTCGTCTCGCCCCCCCCCGGGGCCTGCAGGCCAAGGCCAAAGCATCTCCACCTTTTCGCACCCGTCGACCTCGCCCCATTCGGGCCGCTCCTTTCGTTCACCGTCGCTCGACCGTCTGCGGCCGTTCATTTCATGCGAGCGCGCGCGACTGCCGCGCACCCCCTGTAAATCTTGGCCTCTAGTCGACCTAGTCTGCAATGGTATCGCGTTGTCGGACGCGCCCCACGAGCGCGGCGTCGAGCGGCCGGCAGCGCACACCACGGTGGTGGGATGCAGCGGAACGAATGAAACGTGCGAGACGCTCCGCGAGGAGAGAGACGCGCGCGCGGGGAGAGGCAGGGCCCGACCGAGCGTGATGAAATGAGCGGCAATGCGATGCGAAAGAAAAAAGAAAGAAAAAAACGGGCATCGCGCCAACCCCCAGGCTTTCACCCCGGCACCCCGCCGACGACCACCTACGCACCTCTTCAACAAGCGCCAAACCGCGCAACCGCCCCTTTGCGCCCTCCCCACGCCCACGTGAGCCTCCCTTTGCTCTCATCCCTCGCCGGCTCCGCTCCCCTTCGCCCTCGTCCCTCGCCGGCTCCGCTCCCCTTCGCCCTCGTCCCTCGCCAGATCCATTCCTTCCCGCTCACCGTCTCTTGTTCTTCTTGCCCTTCTTCTTGCCCTTCCCGGCTGCTCCCGCGCGCGTCGCAGCCTGCAGCCCCGCGACCTCGAGACGGTCGCCCTTGCCCTTGGCGACCAGCGTCCGCTCCGCCCTGCTGACCCTCGCCTTGGAGACGCGCGCGGCGGCCTTTTCCTCGGCGTCGAGCGCCGCACGCGTGCGCTCCCAGGCGCGCTTGGCGGCCGGGTGGGCATCCAGGTAGTCGTCCCAGCCCCCGGGGTGGTCTCGCAGCCGTCCGTTCCCCTCGAGCGCGAGCACGCGCGTGGCGACCGCGGCGACGAATCGGCGGTCGTGCGACGCGAACAGCACGGCGCCGCGGAACCGCTGCAGCGCGCCCTCGAGCGCCTCCTTGGTGGGCATGTCCAGGTGGTTGGTCGGCTCGTCCAGCACGAGCAGCCCCGCACGCGAGATGGCCGCGCACGCCAGCGCCAGCCGCGCCTTTTCCCCCCCACTCAGCGCCGACACGGGGCGATCGAACGTCGCCGACGACAGACCGACCTTGGCCAGCAGCGACTTGAGGTCATAGGGGGTCGGCGGACCGTCCGGAGCGCGAGAGGCGTCCCCGTCCCCGAAAGGGCCGTCCTCCCCGCCGCGGTCACCGCCGCCGCCCCCGTCCCCGCCAAAGGCTTCGCCCCACGCCTTGGCCGCGGCGCGCTTGAGCGTCTCCTCGGCAGTTAGGCGGCCGTCTAGCGCGTCCGCCTGGTCCTGTGCGACCATGGCGACGCCAGCCGGTCCAGGGCGAACCTCGCCACGCCTCGGCCGCTCGAGGCCCGCCAAGATGCGCAGCAGCGTCGATTTGCCGACGCCGTTCGGCCCCACCAGCGCCACGCGCTCGCCGCGCAGCACCTCGAGGCGACCGACCGCGAACAGAGACGAGCGGACGCCCATGGAGCGCGTCGGGGCGGAAGCGGAACTTAGGGAGGCCGGGCGAGAGAGCCGGCTCTCGGAGGGTTCCGGGGGGGCGAAGAGGGGGGGGGTGCGCCTGGAGCGGCGGCCGCGTGCACGCGGCGCCGCATCGGCATCGCCGTCGTCGCCCTCGACGTCTATGCCAAAGTTCCACACGTCGTCGGTTTCGAAATCCCCGAGCGTGCCGTCGGCGTCGTCGAGATTCTCGAGCCCGCCGTCGGCGACGCCGTGAGGGGCGACGAAGGCGCCCTCGCCGCGCTCGGGGTCCCTTGCTTCTTCGGGTCCCTCGCTCCAAGCATCGCTCCTCGATTCATCGCCCCCCTCGTTCCAGGCACCGTACACGACCTCTCCAGATGCATCCTCGCCGCCCCTCCTCTCCTCCCCCCTGGCCTCGTACCCGTGCTCGAGCCCCTCGGCGAGGACTGCGACGGTCCCTCTCGCTCGCGGCTCGGCAAAGGACAGCGAGTGGCGCCGGTGCTGCCACGGCCTCACGACCTCGCGGTCGTCCCTGAGTCGCTCGAGCTCCTTCGCAGCCTTGGCTGCGGCGGCGGCCGAGACGCTCTTCCCCCCGGTCGCGAGGCGCTGCAGCCTGGCCATCTCGGCCTGTTTGCGCTCCCAGGCGTCCCAGGCGAGCGCGAGACGCTCGCGCTTGGCGCGCGCAAAGGCCGAGTAGCCGCCGGGGGCCTCCCAGACGCCTCTGCGGTCCACCTCGACGGTCTTGGTGCAGACGGCGTCGAGGAAGGCGCGGTCGTGGCTGACGACCACAAGCGCCTTGGAGGGCGAGAGCTGGCACAAAAAGTCCTCGAGCCACGCGATCGTCGGCGCATCCAGGTGGTTGGTCGGCTCGTCCAGCAGCAGCACGTCCGGGTCAGCCAGCAGCGCCCGTCCCAGCGCGGCCCGCATGCGCCAGCCACCAGAGAAGGACGCCAGCGCCCGTTCGGCGTCCCGGTCCGAAAAGCCCAGCGCGGCCAGCTGCCGGTCCACCAGCGAGCGCAGCGCGAGCGCCTCGGAGGTGGCCGAGGACGGCGAGCCAGCGACGCCGCCCGGGCCGGCATCCCTTCCGGCGTCCTTGACGCCACCGCCCTCGGCCGAGAGGTCGGCGAGCTCGTCGAGCAGCGCGGCCAGAGCGTCGTCCGAGAGCGGCCGGCCCCGCTCGTCCGCGCCGCGCTCCAGCAGCGCCGTCACCTCCTCGAGCCGGTCGCGGGCCAGCACGCGCTCGGCCAGGCCTTCCTCGAGCACTTGCCGCACCGTGCGCGAGAGGTCGGGCAGAGAAGGCAGGGCGTGCGTTTCTGCCGCGAGGTCGCCGAGGCTGCCAGGGGCGCCAGAGCCGCCGGCGCCCGCGACCTCGCCTCGCGCGACGCCGTCGCTCTCCTCGATCTCGGCTTCGAGCTCTTGCTTGAGCCATCCCACCTTGACGCCCCGCGGGTCGCGCTCCACAGTGCCGCTCTCGGGGTCGAGCTCGCCGGACAGGATGCGGAGCTGCGTCGTCTTGCCCGCGCCGTTGGGCCCGACCAGACCAACGCGATCGCCCGAATCCACGGACCAACTCACGTTCTCCAGCAGCTTTTGGCCTCGAAACGTCACCGACACGTCCCTCAGGCGCAGCAGCGCCGACGCGGCAACCAGCCGTGCGGGAGGCTCGAGGCGCACCGCCGGACGCACCGCCAGCGAGAGGCGGAGAGGCCGTGCGACCGTGGTCGGCCTGCCGAGAGCGGCCGTGGAGCGCCCAGGGTCGAGGCGGGGCGCGGCTTGGGCTCGAGCGGCGACGGCCATCGTTGCGCAGCTGCGGCTCGAGGAGGGAGGGGGACAGGGGGCGTTGGGATGCGCCGCGTGCGGATCCGGACCGGCGGACGTGCGACCGGACGAGGAGAGTGCCGCTCGAAGCCTCCGCCCTCGCGTTCCTCTGGACGCAGGCTCGAAAGGCCGAGAGCCGCCGGCGCCCCGCTTTGTGCAGTGCGGCTACCGCTCCGCCACATCACCCCCCGCCTTTGTCACCTTTCCAGCGCCGACGCCTCGATTTCCGCGCTACGCCGCTCCGTTCCCCGCGTCGATGCTGCGCTCGCCGCGCGTCGGCGCCTCGTTTCCTCGCCGATCGCCGCGCGTCGGCGTTCAGCTCCCCCGCCGCCCGCCCCTCTCCCTCGTGCCGTCGCCCTCGCCGCCCGCAGCGCGTCCGCGCTCCGCGCCTTCGCCGTCCGCACCTCGAGCCAGCTGGCCTCGAGCGGCCGGCGCGCCCGCGCGCCGGCCGCAGCGGCGAAACTGCGGCGCCCTGGGCCAGCAGGCCGCGTCTGTCCGGCGTAGCGGCGCGCATGGCGCCCGAAGAGGCGTGGAAGAGATCCGACCGCATCGGCGCGGCCCGAGGGGGCACCACGCGGCCTCGACGATCGCCGCCGCGCGCCCCGCCGCGCGCTCGTCTCCTCCCGCCAGCGCGCGCGCTCCTCGGCCACCGCGCTCGGCGGTCGCCGAGGCCGCGCGGCGCGGTCGACATCGATGCGCGGCGCGTTGGGGAAAAGCGAGCGTCGACGGATCGACGGGCGACTGCTGCGCCCGGATCGCGACGCTGGGATGCGCGGCGCGCGCCGTGCGTGACGTCCGCCCCGCCCCTCCGCCGCGTGCCCTCGGCGCAGCGCGGCCGGCAGGCCGCCCGCGCGCGACCGCCTTTGCGGGCTCGGCGTCGCGATCGCGGCCCGTCGCGCGGGCCGCGGGCCGGTGACGTTGCGCCAGCATGTCTCTGGATGGGCTGCCGACGGTCCTGTCGCAGCACGTCAGCGTGACGGTCGACACTGCCCGCCAGGCCCTGCACGGGTGCGCCGCGAAAAAAAGGGAGCGGGCAGGCCCCGGCTGGCCGAACGGCGGGGGCGCGGCTCGCGGGCAGAGGTGGCGGTGGCGTTTGGAAAGGCCGTCGGGCGTCGAGCGCGCCGTCGCGGCGGCGACGAGCCGGAGCCGGGGCCTCGCGTTCGCTGGACCGTCGCAGCACACCCGCCGCGCCCCGCCGTGGCCTCGCCTCGCCTCGTCCTCCACCCGCGCCCCCCCCCCCCCCCCCCCCCCCCCCCGACGCGCGAGGCGAGACGCCTGCCGGCGCGGAGGAGGGGGCAGGGCTGTGCCGGGAAGAGGGGGGGCAAGGGACGGGGCGGACCGCGCGCGCGCGCGCGCGTCCCACACGACGCTGTAAGGTCTACGCTGCGCGCGCGACGGTGCGGGGTCGGTTGCAACACTCGACGGTGGT